>WNWK01010526.1:0-43865 GCA_009830355.1 Cherax destructor | reverse complement strand
GTCGCCTTACGACACGCATGGCTTACGGAGGAAGAATTCTATTCCACACACACACATTTACTTACCTTTATTGAAGAGTTGCAGGCATCTGGAAGATAGGGTTGATGACAGGGGCAGGATGTTAGTGGTTGGAAGGGAAATCCCCCTCCAAAAGGACTTCAGGTAACAAGTCCCTCTCTGGGGTTACTTCCCTTCTTGATCTTTTAATGCCACTAGGACCAGCTTGAGAGTCACTAGACCCCTGCCTGGTAAAGTAACTGTCCACAGTCCTCTGTTTCTGGCAACTCTTCAACACTTTCCTGAAGTGCAACATGGCTCTGTCACTGAAGTGGTTGCACAGAAGGCTCATTTCAGCTTGCTCAGGGTGGTGTCTTTCAATAAATGTCTGCAACTCATTCCACTTTGTACACATCTCCTTAAGCACTGAAGAAGGCACCTCCTCTCTCTCTCTCCCTCCTCCTGTGAAGCAATAACCTCAGCTGTGGTCTGTTGCTGTTCCAGATGAAGGTCTTGCAGCTCTTCAGTTGTTAGCTCTACCCTGTGCTCCTCCACCAACTCTTCCACATCCTCACCACTCACCTCCAACCCCAGGCTGTTCCCCAATGCCACAATATCTTCCACAACAGGCACAGGGTCGTCAGGGTCAGGGTCAGCCTCAAATCCTTCAAAATCCCTCTTTTCAACACAATCCGGCCACAGTGGTCTCCAAGCAGAGTTCAAAGTCCTGGAAGTCACTTCCTCTCAAGCCTTACCTATAAGGCGTATGCAATGCATGATATTGAAGTGATCTTTCCAGAACTCTCTTAGGGTCAATTCAGAGTCATTGGTCACATTAAAGCACTTCTGAAACACTGCTTTAGTGTACAGTTTCTTGAAGTTTGCAATGACCTGCTGGTCCATGGGCTGGATGAGAGGAGTGGTGTTAGGAGGCAAGAACTTCACTCTGATGAAATTGAACTTATAAGACAACAACTCTTCCAAGTTGTGAGGATGAGCAGGAGCATTGTCCAGTACCAGGAGGCACTTGAGTCCCAATTTCTTTTCCAGGAGGTATATCTTCACACTAGGGCCAAACACTCCAGTCACCCATTCCTTGAAAATCTCCGTAGTGACCCATGCCTTAGTGTTAGCCTTCCAATGCACACACAAATTGTTCTTGTCAACACTGTGTTTCTTGAAGGATCTGGGATTTTCATAGTGATACACCAGTAAAGGCTTCACTTTAAAATCACCACTGGCATTGGCACACATCATAAGAGTTAGCCTGTCTTTCATAGGCTTGTGTCCTGGCTGTGCCTTTTCCTCCTGAGTAATAAAGGTCCTGTTGGGCATTTTCTCCAAAACAGGCCTGTTTCATCACAGTTAAACACTTGTTGGGGGAGGAATTCTTCAGCCTCTACGAACCCCTTAAATTCACTCGCAAACTTTTCAGCTGCACGTTTGTCTGAGCTGGCTGCCTCACCATGTCTCACAACACTGTGTATGCCACTACGATTCTTAAACCTGTCAAACCAGCCTTTGCTGGCTTTAAAATCACTCACCTCACCACTGGTTGCAGGCACTGTCTTGACAAGATCTGCGTGCAACTTCCTTGCCTTTCCACAAATTATCGCCATGGAAATACTATCACCCGCTCTCTGTTTTTCATTGATCCACACCAACAACAACTTCTCAACCTCATCCACTGTTTTCAATCTATTTTTTGTTAACATATCAACCCCTTTTGCAACATTAGCTTCCTTGATCTTATTTCTCTTTGCCAGGATAGAGCTGATAGTAGATGGGGTTTTCTTGCACATCCTGGCAAGATCACTTAGACGTATGCCACTCTCATATTTTTCTATAATCTCTTTCTTCAGTTCGATGGTGTTCCTCACTTTCTTTACCACAGAGGTGCCACTAGGAAGCTTCTTTGGACCCATGGTGACTTATTTCACAGTGACAATCACTAAACCACCAAAAAAGACACCAAATGTATTGTGAATGTTTGAAAGAGTGCGCTGGGTAATGTTCTCTCAATGGTAAACAACGCTTCACTGGCGGGTGTCCTGCATCCTGCGCAGGCGCGGAGCAGGCGGATAGGTCTAATACGTTATGAAACATGAGCCAGTTTACGATTCACGAAATTGAAAAAAGCTTACAAAACACGATTTTTACGAAATAAAAACCTTACGAAACTCAGGGGTCCACTGTACAGTGGACCCCCGGCTAACAAAAAAAATTAATTCCAGGAGTCTGCTCAAGTGTCATTACCGAACAAATTTACGTCCTTAAGAAATAATGTCACTTAGGTTAGCCTATTTCAGACCCCCAAAAATACACTTCCACAAGCACTTACAATATTATACTTACATAACTGTATAATTTCCGGGGTGTTCGTTGGCCGGGGGTCCACTGTATTTATTAAAATAAAATCAGGGAAACAAAATTTCAAAAACCAACAAACAGCCACTACATAACTGTTAAAGTCCTATACGTATATCTAATTTCCATCTCTGCAACTGTATTTACATTACTGTCAATTTATCAAAGATTGTTTAATATTGATTGCATCTTTTTTTTTTTTTATTAACACATAAGCCGTTTCCCAATTAAGAGACTGAAACTTATGACAGCATTGCAGCCCAACTTGAACCAAAACTAATTAATGGCCCAACCTGGGCAAAAACTAATTAATATTTCAACCTGGACCAAAACTAATTAATGGTCCAACTTGGACAGAAACTAATGTTCCAAGCTGGACAAAAACGTTGTAATAAGTTTCAGTCTCCCAAGTGCGGGTTATTTGTGTATTATTCTAATCATGGTATTGTGCCTTTTTATTCTATAATTGCATTTAAATTTTCTCTAAAGCAAGTATATTTTACATTGCAAAGATTATTATTATTTTTTTTTTTTTTTTATTAACACATCGGCCGATTCCCACCAGGGCAGGGTGGCCCGAAAAAGAAAAACTTTCATCATCATTCACTCCATCACTGTCTTGCCAGAGGGGTGCTTTACACTACAGTTATAAAACTGCAACATTAACACTCCTCCTTCAGAGTGCCGGCACTGTACTTCCCATCTCCAGAACTCAAGTCCGGCCTGCCGGTTTCCCTGAATCCCTTCATAAATGTTACTTTGCTCACACTCCAACAGCACGTCAAGTATTAAAACCATATGCCTCCATTCACTCCTATCAAATACGCTCACACATGCTTGCTGGAAGTCCAAGCCCCTCGCACACAAAACTTCCTTTACCCCTCCCTCCACCCTTTCCTAGGCCGACCCCTACCCCGCCTTCCCTCCACTACAGATTTATACACTCTCGAAGTCACTCTGTCTCGTTCCATTCTCTCTACATGTCCAAACCACCTCAACAACCCCTCCTCAGCTCTCTGGACAATCGTTTTGGTAATCCCGCACCTCCTCCTAATTTCCAAACTCCGAATTCTCTGCATTATATTCACACCACACATTGACCTCAGACATGACATTTCCACTGCCTCCAGCCTTCTCCTCGTTGCAACATTCATCACCCATGCTTCACACCCATATAAGAGCATTGGTATAACTATACTCTCATACATTCCCTCTTTACTTCCATGGACAAGGTTCTTTGTCTCCACAGACTCAAGTGCTCCACTCACCCTTTTCCCCTCATCAATTCTATGATTCACCTCATCCTTCATAGACCCATCTGCCGACATGTCCACTCCCAAATATCTGAATACATTCACCTCCTCCATACTCTCTCCCTCCAATCTGATATCCAATCTTTCGTCACCTATTCTTTTTGTTATCCTCATCACCTTACTCTTTCCTATATTCACTTTCAATTTTCTTCTTTTACACACCCTACCAAATTCATCCACCAACCTCTGCAACTTCTCTTCAGAATCTCCCAAAAGCACAGTGTCATCAGCAAAAGCAACTGTGACAACTCCCACTTTGTATTTGCTTCTTTATCTTTTAGCCCAACACCTCTTGCCAAGACCCTCGCATTCACTTCTCTTATAACCCCATCTATAAATATATTGAACAACCACGGTGACATCACACATCCTTGTCTAAGGCCCACTTTTACTGGGAAATAGTCCCTTCCCTCCTACACACTCTAACCTGAGCCTCACTATCCTCATAAAAACTCTTTACTGCTTTCAGTAACCTTCCTCCTATTCCATACACCTGCAACATCTGCCACATTGCCCCCTATCTACCCTATCATACGCCTTTTCCAAATCCATAAATGCCACAAAAACATCTTTACCCTTATCCAAATACTGTTCACCTATATGTTTCACTGTAAACACTTGGTCTACACACCCCTACCTTTCCTAAAGCCCCCTTGTTCATCTGCTATCCTACTTTCTGTCTTACTCTTAATTCTTTCAATAATAACTCTACCATACACTTTACCAGGTACACTCAACAGACTTATTCCCCTATAATTTTTGCACTCTCTTTTGTCCCCTTTGCCTTTATACAAAGGAACAATACACGCTCTCTGCCAATCCCTAGGTACCTTACCCTCTTCCATACATTTATTAAATAATAGCACCAACCACTCCAAAACTATATCCCCACCTGCTTTTAACATTTCTATCTTTATCCCATCAATCCCAGCTGCCTTACCCCTTTCATTCTACCCACTGCCTCACGAACTTCCCTACACTCACAACTGGCTCTTCCACACTCCTACAAGATGTTATTCCTCCTTGCCCTACACACGAAATCACAGCTTCCCTGTCTTCATCAACATTTAACAACTCCTCAAAATATTCTCTCCATCTTCCCGATACCTCTAACTCTCCATTTAATAACTCTCCTCTCCTATTTTTAACTGTCAAATCCATTTGTTCTCTAGGCTTCCTCAACTTATTAATCTCATTCCAAAACTTTTTCTTATTTTCAACAAAATTTGCTGATAACATCTCACCCACTCTCTCATCTGCTCTCTTTTTACATTGCTTCACCACTCTTTTAACCTCTCTTTTTCTCTCCATATACTCTTCCCTCCTTGCATCACTTCTACTTTGTAAAAACCTCTCATATGCTAACTTTTCTCCCTTACTACTCTCTTTACATCATCATTCCACCAATCGCTCCTCTTCCCTCCCGCACCCACTCGCCTGTAACCACAAACTTCTGCTGAACACTCTAACACTACATTTTTAAATCTATCCCATACATTTTCAACCCCATTGCCTACACTCTCACTAGCCCATCTATCCTCCAATAGTTGTTTATATCTTACCCTAACTGCCTCCTCTTTTAGTTTATAAACCTTCACCTCTCTCTTACTTACTGATTCTATTTTCCTTGTATCCCATCTACCTTTTACTCCCACTGTAGCTATAACTAAAAAGTGATCTGATATATCTGTGGCCCTCTATAAACATGTACATCCTGAAGTCTACTCAACAGTCTTTTATCTACCAATACATAGTCCAACAAACTACTATCATTACGCCCTACATCATATCTTGTATACTTATTTATCCTCTTTTTCTTAAAATATGTATTACCTATAACTAAACCCCTTTCTATACAAAGTTCAATCAAAGGACTCCCATTATCATTTACACCTGGCACCCCAAACTTACCTACTACACCCTCTCTGCATGTTTCTCCCACTTTAGCATTTAGGTCCCCTACCACAATTACTCTCTCATTTGGTTCAAAAGTTCCTATACATTCGCTTAACATCTCCCAAAATCTCTCTCTCTCCTCTACACTCCTCTCTTCTCCAGGTGCATACATGCTTATTATGACCCACTTTTCGCATCCGACCCTTATAAAATATATTTTTCAAACAAAATACCATCTTGATACAACAAAACATGATGTAAGTAATTCAGGTGAGGTGAAGATAGCTGGTGCAGACTCATCCCCAGATAACGATCCTCTTAACACTTTACCATGCAATTATTTCCTTACTTGGTATAACATTAAACTATCAATCAGCTTTGAAAAGTTGCTATACAATATTATCTCAAGACTAGCTATGAAAAATCAGTGACTAGTAAAAGATGAACTCGACATAGATATACAGTGGTACCCCGAGTTTCGTACTGCTCCCAACTCAAACAATTATGTAAGTGTATTATTGTAAGTGCTTTTGTAAGTGTATTTTTGGGGGTCTGAAACGGACTAATCTAATTTACATTATTTCTTATGGGAACAAATTCATTCGGTAATGGCACTCGAACAGCCTTCTGGAACGAATAAAGTACGAAACTCAGGGTACCACTGTATTCAACTTCTGGGTGAGCAAGTTTCATAAATTTCATCATTCAGGAATACTCCAGACATTTAACAATGTACAATATACTTTTTTTCTAGCATACCAACTGTATACAGAAGGGGTTACTAGCCTCTTGCTCCCGGCATTTTAGTCACCTCTTACCACAAGCATGGCTTACGAAGGAAGAATTCTGTTCCACTTCCCCATAGAGATAAGCAGAAATAAACAAGAACAAGAACTAGGAAGAAAATAGAAAAAACAAAGAATGGTTTGTATATACGTATATACAGTGGTACCTTTACTTACGAGCAGCTCCCAATTCGAACAATTATGTAGGTGTATTTTTGTAGGTGGTTTTGTAAGTGTATTTTTGGGGGTCTGAAATGGATTAACCTAATTTTCATTATTTTTTATGGGAAAAAATTCCTTCGCCTAATTTTCATTATTTTTTATGGGAAAAAATTCCTTCGGTATCGGCACCTGAATAGCCGACTGGAACGAATTTTGCTCGTATGTAGAGGTACCACTGTACATGTATATGCCTGTACATGCATGTGTAATATGACCTAAGTGTAAGTAGAAGTAGCAAGACGTACCTGAAACCTTGCATGTTTATGAGACAGAAAAAAGACACCAGCAATCCTACCATCATGTAAAAGAATTACAGGTTTCCATTTTACATTCGGCAGGACAGTAGTACCTCCCTGGGCGGTTGCTGTCTACGAACCTACTACCTAGTTAGCCAATCATATATGCTGGCAAATAAATTGATGTTTTAAGCTGAGTATAAAAGTTGATGAATGGCAGAGGTGAAAATAAGGCCACAGCACATTACCGAAAGAGGTGAGTAACACCACTAGCCTAGTGATGCTAGTACCCTAAATAAGGCCACAGCATATTACTGAAGGAGGAGAGTAATACCACTAGCCTAGTGATACTAGTAAGCTAACATGTACCACATTTGCACATTTTATTTGCTACTTCTTACTAGTTTTATTTTTCTTGCCCGGACATTTTTAATGAAAAATGTCACATTTTATTAAAAATACCTAAAACACAAAAAAAAAAAAATAGAAAAAAATTAAAGCTGGAGAAAATAAAATGAATTGCTTACTAATATTCCCATAATGGTTCAGGTCAGTCCATTCAGACCCTTTGAGCTTGATAGTCTGATGCAAATGCTGCCTATTTTTTTTTTTTTTGAGGGGGAAGGGGGAAGGATCGACCGATCAGGCAAATATAGACTCAAAACTGAATTAACACCTCAAAATTTTAAAGGTTTACTTGTATGCTGGAATATACTGTACATCAGCATAAATATACTCTACCTTATTCCTTGCAGCAACAACCTTCAGCTCTTGGGAATTGCACCCAAATTTGCAGGCGGCTGTGTTTGGTGCAGTCTCATTGTAGGCCTCCACACATGCTACAACAGTAGTTAATAAATAAATTACAGTACATACCTATAAACTGTACTAAACATTACATATTACAAATTATTTGCATAATATAAAAGTGTTGTAAAATGAGAGAGAGCATTTACAACAGTGTAACTGGAGTAAGTAGAGAGCTACTTGAAATCTTTAGAAACAGATCAGTCAGATTAATTACAGAATGTAGCAAGAGAGCATCAGCTGTTTCTGGCAAAAATTATTTTTGAGAATGGTTCCAGTCCTGAGCAATTTTTAATGCTGACAAGACAGAGCTATATTGGAAGAATATGCCATCAACAACTCACATTAGCAAGAGAATTTTGCTCCTAATCTCAAGGCTACCAAAGATGGTTCTGCTGCTGTATGGAACTGCAATATGCAAGTTCAAGAGCAAACATATTCTTATTTAGCATAGACAATAACTATGCATTAAAGGGTAAAGATAAAACCTGCTTGCCCATTTGGCAGTCTAACAATACCTGGATGATTAAGGTGTTTCTTGAATGGTTTATGCATTATTTTATTTCTGCATTTAGGTTGTATGTGGCCAGAAAGAACCTTGCATTCAAGGTTCTCCTTATTCTTGACAATTCTCATAGTCATCCTCTGATCTTGCAGTCTAAGGACCCAAATATTGAGGTTGTGTTTTTACCACCAAATACATCATCTCTGATACAGCCATTGGATCAAGGGGTTAAGACATTTAAGGGTCACTACACACACACACAAGATAATGGAAAAACAAAAGAAAACAGCTTCAAGACTGGTGAGCCAGTTCTGGCATAAGTTCAACATTGCAGATGCATGTATGTGTGCAAAGGTGTCATGGGACAAAGTGCCAAATCAACGATAAATGTAGAAAGGGATCAAGAGACCCTTATCAACATGAAGCAGCCCAAGCTTTATGAAAATTTATACTATTTATAGCTTTAGTCAGTGAATACAATATGACTGAAATCTTATGGTTAGGGGTTGTAAGAAGAGCCTGAAAAAAATTAGTGTTCAGGTATACATGCACACAGACAGATACAGTCTCCCTCCCACCCAACACACACACACACACGCACAAAAAATAATAACTTTGGTGGACAAGTCTTCCATTCTATCAAATGATACCAATAAACAGCCAATAAAACCATAAAAACCATCCAAGAAAATACAGCAAAGTTGCTACAGTGGACCCCCGGATTACGTCATTATTTCATTCCAGAATGCTGTTCAAGTGCCGTTACCAAACGAATTTGTTCCCATAAGGAATAATGTAAATTAGATTAGTCCTTTTAGACCCCCAAAAATACACTTACAAATGCACTTACAAAAATACACTTACATAATTGTTCGAATTTTGAGCATAACGTAAACCGGGGGTCCACTGTATTTTAAACTACACACATGGTCACAGTTTTGCTTTTCCCATCTATCCCCATGAGGAGCAGAATTTTTTTTATACAATGTACACTTGCTGCATAGATCCACTCTCATATCTAGGCCAAAATTTACCACTCACAGCTGATCTGAGTAAGCTAAACTCATGACAATAAACTACATCAGGGACCCTGGCCTCAATGACATAGTTCTAAGTGACAAACAGCAAAGTGTTAATTTCAGAGGTCTGGACAGGAAAAGGGTTAATTAGAAAGTGGGATATTCAACTATGCAGTATTCCGTGACTATATGATTGATGACACGGGTACAGTGAGACAAATACAGCACCAAATTATTATTGTATATACATCATAGGTCAATGTGCATTGTACCATATACGTATATAGTTAAAGTATTACTAAAGTTATCTTACCATTGTAGCAAGCAGTCTTTACTGGATTTGCATCACTGCCATCAATTGTGTTGCCATGGTCAGGATGATCCTCCATGATAAACTCACTAATAGAGTAGAAGCGACACCCTTGGCCACAAGCAACAATGTCACGTGACTGTGAATATGCATTAAAAGTCAATTTTACACATAAATTTGTATAGAAATAGGATGAAATGAAGGATATGTACCTAGAAGATCTGAATGTAAAATGGAGTGTATGAAGTCACACAAATTTACACAATTTATAAAAAATAGGATTTTCTCTTCAATAGACCTCTAGGAGCATGATAAGATTGATGACTTAGTTAAAATAGCATTAAATAAAGGGAGTCCTTAATATTACCTTAGTTTGTTAAACAGAAATATAAAACACTGCAGAAAAAGAACAAATAGATAAGCACTAGCCATCATAATAGAATGTGACCTGTAAAAACATTCTATGAAAAGTGTCAGAAAATTCGTTGACTGCAAAGCACTGCTACTGCTAGACTGAGGTGGCTAAGAGGCTATACTATGTATCTCTGGCAGTAGTTGGCAGGGAGATGACACTGATATGTGTGTAGACAAGAGACCAGGCCATACACTAGAACATTGTATCATAGTATTTAAACATCTAGCAGCCAAACATCTGGTGGCAGCAACAGTGAGGGTAACTCTTGTTTGCTATGTGATGGTGGAGTTTATTGTTTTGAGAACTCTTGTTAATACTTCAGAGATGACAAAGCTGCCTTCATTCTGTTTAATAGTTTGAAATGGTGATTAAGGAAGATTCAAGACATTTTCATCTGCGGAAATAGGGTTCTTTAACCCTTTCAGGGTTATTGACGTACTAGTACGGCTTACGCCCTGGGGTTATTGACGTACTAGTACGCCTAAATTCTAGCGCCCTCAAATCAAGCAGAAACAGGCTGTTAGGCCTAGATGTGATAGAATGGGTCTGTGCGGTCAGTGTCGCAGTATAAAAATTCCTGCACCACACAGTGCATAATGAGGAAAAAAACTCTGACCGTTTTTGGTTTAAAACAGCGACTTTGCAGTCTATTTTCGTATGGTATTTATTGATGTATTCTCTTTTTCTTGGTCTCATTTGATAGACTGGAAGATATATTACAGAAATAGAGATGATTTTGATTGATTTGACAAAGACAAGTACCTTGAAATTGAGCTCAAAGTAGCAAAAATGTTCGATTTTTGACGATGTTCAAGAGTAAACAAATCACACCATGCATCCAATACACATCAACTGGCGAGTCTAATATTCATGCACAAGTGCTCTAATATTATTTATACCATTTATACAATGATGCAGTTGTATACATAACAGTAAATTTTCTATTTTTTTGTGAGAATAAAAATTCAAAATGAAAAGCAAAAGTAATGTAAGAGGGGCCTGGAAACGTGACTAATGAACAGAGAAGACGTTATTTTAGTGCCAGGAATGTCTGCCTTGTTTATTCTTGACCCTATTTTGAAATTGGCATCGTTTGAAATTTGTGTGAAATTTTCCAAATTGCCATTTTCTGACCACAATTTTGGGTACTTGTAATAAGTAAATAGGCGGTTTCGTGTAGTCAATCGATAGAAGAAATGGAGTTCTAGCGAAATAGCTATAATTTTAGTTGCCTGAAACATTGGAATTTGCCGAAAATAGGGCTCAAAGTGGGCGAAATCGCCGATGCGTAAGTGTCATGGCTGCCGCTAACTTCGCGAAAGCATAATTCTGTTAGTTTTCGATCAAATTTCATAATTTTTGTGGCGTTATGATCGGAAAAAGATTCTCTATCATTTCATAAGAAAAAATAATTTTTTTTTTTTTTTTAAATTCTTGGACCCTGAGAACGAGTTTCGGAGACCCCCCTTGGACCCTGAAAGGGTTAATCACGACAGACGTTATTAAATCTCATCAAATGGTTAGCAGAATCCCGATGTTGTACACATACATTGTTCAAGTTATTGTTCCTGCATGCATTCTTATGTTCAAGATGTGTTTCCAGGCTTTGTGCCATTTCACTGTGGTTTATCGCACTTATGCGTGCGGTGAAGGTTCTCTGCACATTTTCAAGGTCAGCGGGTGAAATTGTGACCTTGAAAATGTGCAGAGAACCTTCACCGCACGCATAAGTGCGATAAACCACCTCAACTACTGGGAACACTTGAAGTTCCTAAACCTGTACTCTCTAGAACGCAGGCGGGAGAGATACATTATTATACATATACACATGGAAAATTCTCGAGGGCTTAGTACCAAACTTGCACACAAAAATCACTCCCTACGAAAGCAAAAGACTCGGCAGGCGATGTAACATCCCCCAATGAAGAGCAGGGGTGCCACTAGCACGTTGAGGGACAACACAATAAGTGTCAGGGGCCCAAGATTGTTCAACTGCCTCCCAGCATACATCAGGGAGATTACCAACAAACCCCTGGCTGTCTTCAAGCAGGCACTGGACAGGCACCTCAAGTTGGTACCTGATCAGCCGGGCTGTGGTTCGTACGTTGGACTGCGTGCGGCCAGCAGTAACAGCCTGGTTGATCAGGCTCTGGTCCAACAGGAGGCCTGGTCACAGACCGGGCCGCGGGGGCGTTGACCCCCTGGAATTCTCTCCAGGTAGACTCCAGGTATACAGTACTTTATCACAGCCTCCACAAGGGATTGTATAAACCCTTGCATTGACTTGTTCAAGGTTCTTCAATTTAGTCCTGGTCAGCTCTTTAATGGTTGTGATGGCAACTCTAGTGTTGGCTTGTGCGAGTATAATTTGGAGATGTTCAAAGCAAGCTGGCACTGGCATGAAGAACTGATGATTTGGAGGACTCTATTCTTACAGTCCTTGATGAAAAAGAAAGGAAGGAAAATGTAGCTTGGTGAAGGTTTGGTATACATACAACCAGTACCTCCATCTAAGACCTAATCAGAACTAAATTAAAGAACCTTGAACCACTCAATGCAGGGGTTTACACAGACCCCTAAAGAAGCTGTGACAAGGTATATATGTCTGTGAAACATCACAAAGCCTGGAAATCAATGAGCATATCAATGCTTACAAGAACAGTAACTTGAATAATGAATGTGTACACCAGAATTCTGCAGTGCTTAATAAGTATATTTAAGTACAGGTACACAGAAGTATAATTATCATACATAGAAACATGTGTAACTTACCACCAGAATAACCTAAAAATGTCAAGTCATTTATTTCCTTTGGGGTCCTTGCTTATGCATTTTCACCTCTCAAAGTTACCTAAATATACCCTCTGTGTCATCATTATTAGAGTGAAATTTTAGTCAATGAGATTGTAACTAAGAAAAGGGCAAATGTTTGCAGTGACAATGATAAGATACTTTAATTTTCTTGAGAGTGTACCTAAATATTATAGAGTATAGATAAGCTAGCTGAAAAGTAATACCCAGCTATACCCCAATATGCGACCCCAACACTGCTAATACCCAGGAATACCTGGAGTATAGCTGGAGGATGTTTTGGGGGTCAATGCCCTTGCAGCCCAGTCTGTGACCAGGCCTCTTGGTGGATCAATCAGCATAGACACGGGTGAAATTCCAGTCACTAAAAACGGATATAGCCCCACTCCATAAAGGTGGCGGAAAGCAATAGCTAAGAACTACAGACCAATAGCTCTAACGTCCCATATCATAGAAAGAGTATTAAGAAGCATGATTGCAAACTGCTTGGATTCCCAAAAAACTCACAATCCAGGGCAATATGAGTTCAGAGCAGGATGCTCCTGCCTCTCGCAACTACTGGATCACTATGATATGGCCTTGGATGCACTGGAAGAAAAACAGAATGCAGATGTAATATACACAGACTTTGCAAAAGCCTTCGACAAGCGTGATCATGGTGTAACAGCGCACAAAATGCATGCTAAAGGGATAACCGGCAAAATGGGCAGATGGACCTTCACCTTCCTAACCAATCAAACACAGAGTAGTGATAAACAGTTAAATCGGAAGTTGCCATAGTGAAAAGTTTTGTTCCACAAGGCACAGTACTTGCCCCCATCCTCTTCCTCATCCTCATATCAGACATAGACAGAGATGTAAACCACATCACCGTATCATCCTTTGCAGAAAATACTAGGATCTGCACGAGACTGTCATCCACTGAGAACACGGTAAATCTCTAAGAAGATATAAACAAAGTTTACCAATGGGCAACGGAGAACAATATGATGTTCAATGAAGAAAAATTCTGACTACTCCTTTATGGAAAACTGAAGGAAATAATAACTAGCAATAAAGCAGAAAAGTAATGTGAGGGACCTGGGAGTGGCAATGTCTGAGGATGTCACCTTCAAGGATCACAAGTCCCACAATCACATCTGCGAGAAAAATGATAGGATGGATAATGAGAACATTCAAGACAACAGATGCCAAGCCAATGATGATCCTTTTTAAATCACTTGTTCTCTCTAGGCTGGAATACTGCTGTACATTAACATCTCCACTCAATGCAGGTGAAACTGCAGATCTAGAGAATGTACAGAGAACCTTTACTGCACATATAAGTTCCATCAAACACCTTAACTACTGGAAACGTTTGGAAGCACTTGACTTGTACTCACTGGAGCGCAGGCGAGAGAGATATATCATAATCTACACCTGGAAGACCCTGGAGGGACTGGTCCCTAATCTACACACAGAAATCACTCCCTATGAAAGCAAAAGACTTGGCAGGCGATGCACCATTCCCCGAGTGAAAAGCAAGGGCACCACGAGTACACTAAGAGACAACACAATAAGTGTCAGGGGCCCAAGACTATTCAACTGCCTCCCAGTATACATAAGGGGGATTACCAATAGACCTCTGGCTGTCTTCAAGACCCCTGGTTGTCTTCAAGACCCCTGGCTGTCTTCAAGACCCCTGGCTGTCTTCAAGACCCCTGGCTGTCTTCAAGACCCCTGGCTGTCTTCAAGACCCCTGGCTGTCTTCAAGCCCCTGGCTGTCTTCACGACCCATGGCTGTCTTCAAGACCCCTGGTTGTCTTCAAGACCCTGGCTATCTTCAAGACCCCTGGTTGTCTTCAAGACCCTGGCTATCTTCAAGACCCTGGTTGTCTTCAAGACCCCTGGCTGTCTTCAAGACACTGGTTGTCTTCAAGACCCCTGGTTGTCTTCAAGACCCCTGGTTGTCTTCAAGACCCTGGTTGTCTTCAAGACCCCTGGTATTCTGGGGGCTTTGACTCCCAGAATACCCTCCAGGGAGGTAGATGTACCCACCAAGATGTGACCCAGGTACACCCTTCCCCCAAGATGTGACCCAGGTACACCCCTCCCCCAAGATGTGACCCAGGTACACCCCTCCCCCAAGATGTGACCCAGGTACACCCTCCCCCAAGATGTGACCCAGGTACACCCTCCCCCAAGATGTGACCCAGGTACACCCCTCCCCAAGATGTGACCCAGGTACACCCTCCCCAAGATGTGACCCAGGTACACCCTCCCCCAAGATGTGACCCAGGTACACCCCTCCCCCAAGATGTGACCCAGGTACACCCCTCCCCAAGATGTGACCCAGGTACACCCTCCCCAAGATGTGACCCAGGTACACCCCTCCCCAAGATGTGACCCAGGTACACCCCTCCCCAAGATGTGACCCAGGTACACCCCTCCCCCAAGATGTGACCCAGGTACACCCCTCCCCCAAGATGTGACCCAGGTACACCCTTCCCCCAAGATGTGACCCAGGTACACCCCTCCCCCAAGATGTGACCCAGGTACACCCCTCCCCCAAGATGTGACCCAGGTACACCCCTCCCCCAAGATGTGACCCAGGAACACCCCTCCCCCAAGATGTGACCCAGGTACACCCCTTCCCCCAAGATGTGACCCTCAATACTCTAATAAACGGTAAATATTGGCTGCTAGGTTAACAGAGGTAAGGAGACTTGGCAATATGTCTCTACTTGCCCGGAATTGAGCCCGGGTATTCTTGTTGTCAAACTAAGTACTAGTCTGGAGAGGCGATAATTACTGCTGCCTTTCCCTCTTTCTAAGGAAGATGACCCTCCCCCTCCTCATATATCACTTTTACAAGTTATTTCCTCACATCAGGGTTAGTGTGAGGAGAGTAGGACTTGCTACAGGACTCCTCGCAGGATGTCACGTCAGTGAGGATGTTCTGGAAGGCATCCTCTCCCGAGGAAGTTGAAAAAACAGCGAAGGTTGTGAGAATTGCCCAGAGAAGCGCCATTGTTGCTGTAGAAGTTACACCTCTTCTCGATCCTTCACTGGCTCTGGCTTCCACTTCCTCAATAATATTTGTAATTATTACATGCTACTCCAACCTTACTTCACCATGTTTAGCGCTAATTAAACCGTACACCAACAATAAAGTAAAATTTATTGTCCCTAAATAGAATGCTAATCCATTGGTGGATAATATTAACATATAATGTCTTAATGATTGAGACAAGTTTGTATGTGGCGATAACAGCCAGTGGAATGAGATAAATTAATTAAGTTTATTTAGATACAGGTACACATAAGTACAATTATCATATATAGTGTAAATTACCCTCCAGGATAACACAATAAAACTTACTTCCATTCTTATTAACTGTTTTAATTATCAATATTTTATTACACATTATACGTCTTCTATCTTTTAAATATCTATCATTTTATTTTTTCCTGGTTTATATGTGTATATTTCACTTTTAGTTATCTCTCCCTTACACTTCTCTTCTTCCTCTTATTTATCTTTTCCTACATTTACTGACAACTTATATATCCCTAATATGTCTTGCAATATACTATTTAAGCTAAACCCGTAAGGGTCTTACAGCGCCCTGGGGCAAGGGGAGACAATCAGTGTTAATCCAAGATCCAGTTCCTCGGATCAACACTGGTTGCCTAAGCCTCAAGAAGCTTAACTTACTAAATACAGTACGTATATTGTTTTATGAATGTTTTATGATTGTTTTATGCTTTTTACTGCATATCTGATGCCAGTATGGGGCTCTTGATCCATGGTATTGAAGCTATCCTCCTCTGCCTTGGATTAAATATCATTGTCTCATTCCCCAGGGTTAGAGATTATATTAGTTTATTTAGGTACAGGTCCACAATTATCATAAATATATTGTAACTACTTTTCACATGGTTAAATTACTTACCTGTTTTAACTTTAAGGTTTAATTATTATTATAATGAAAAGGAAGCACTAAACCTACTAGGGTTTTAAGGTTTAAACAACAATTATTACAAGAACCACAATGGAATTATGTCACTGACATTTTTGGATTATCCTGGAGGATAAATTATACATGTGTTACTATGTATGATAATTTATGTAAGTGTATTTATGTGTACCTAACCTAACTTACTAGCAGTGTTAGGTGTGACATTCTAGATCTAATTACAAGAACAGGACATGAGTCTTTTCAAACATTGCTGTTATTATTACTAATTATTATTATTACTATTAATATTTTTATTTTATGAGGCTGTGGGGTCTGACGGAATTTTTGGAAGGCCTGAGGCTGGCTTGGTAGACAGTAATGCAAAATTTAGAAAGAGATTACTGTTATATATTATTATAATCATAACTAAGCGCTAAACCCACAAGGATCTTACTGTAGTATGTTTGCATTACAACCAGGGGAATTTAAGTAATTTTTAATACTTTGCTGTTAAATGGTTGGTCAACCAGGTTGTTGCTGCTGGCTCTGGAGCTAACACAACCAGACTGATGTACCACTTGTAACGAGTATTGATCCAGTTTCCTCTTGAAAACTAGCAGTTCCTATTATTATATTTTGTTTATTTATTAACACATCGGTCATTTCCCACCAAGGCAGGGTGGCACAAAAAAGAAAAACTTTCATCATCATTCACTCCATCACTGTCTTGCCAGAGGCACCCTTACACTACAGTTATAAAACTGCAACATTAACACCCCTCCTTCAGAGTGCAGGCACTGTACTTTCCATCTCCAGGACTCAAGTCTGGCCTGCTAGAGTGCAGGCACTGTACTTCCCATCTCCAGGACTCAAGTCTGGCCTGCCAGAGTGCAGGCACTGTACTTCCCATCTCCAGGACTCAAGTCTGGCCTACCAGAGTGCAGGCACTGTACTTCCCATCTCCAGGACTCAAGTCTGGCCTGCCAGATTATTATAATAATTTGTATTATTATATTCATGGGGAAGTGTTAAACCCATATGGGTCATACAGCACCTTGGCAATCAGATTTGATGAAAGGGGAGAGTACCTCCAGTTTCTTGGACCAAGAGCCCTTCATCAGCATCAAGGCCCTTCCTTGAAGGGTTTCTAGTAATTAAGGAATCCAACTTGTAGGGGTGTACTCTACATACAGCGAACGTATACAATGATTTTCACAGTATACAAATGACTGACAAATAACGCATACATGGAAGAGGGGAATTTACAACGATGTTTCGGTCCGACTTAGACCATTTGTGTATTGTTCCAGTCACGGTATTGTACCTTTTATTTATACAAATGATTATTTTATTATGCATAAGTCTTTACTTCTTTTCCATAACATCAACAAGAAAATGGATTTTAAATAAAAATGAAACCATTGTAGGTCAACTTTATTTGTACAAACTGCAATTTATACATTTTCATCAAATTTATATCTAATTATCTGCATAAGGTGGAACAAATATTAAGTGTAATCAAAATAATTATACATACGTATTAACATTGGTTGAGGAACAAAGGGCTAGTAACCTCTTCTCCTCTGTAAACATAGCACTGTATAACCCTTGTGGGTTCAGCGCTTAGTTTTGATTATAATAATAATAATCCTCTGTAAATTACTAAATATAAAAAGATGGAAAGCTTTTGTTTCTTCATTTCTGGGTCACTGGCTTCGGTGGGAGACGGCCGGTCCATTTATAAAAAAAAGGTTGAATGTCACTTAGTTTATTTCTGTTTTCTTCCTTTAACACTTGTTGAAATATTTTTAGCAAATCATTAACAGATCTGAACAACCAATACCAATGCAGATTTTTTATACATGAATTCTTAACTACATCAGTTTTTTTTTGCTTAATACTGTATATTGATTTTATGTATTTATAATGTAGAGTGTTAAAAACCAATTGGATTATTTAACGTATAAAGGTTGAATATAGGTGTCCCATAGCTTGATTGGTAGCAACCCCCATACCAGGGATCGATCCCTGGTATGAGTGGAAACATTAGGACATGTTTCCTTAAGACACCTGCTGTCCATGTTCACCTAGCAGGTGAACATGGACAGGTACAGTGGTACCTCGACTTACGATGGTCCCCAAACACACCCTTTTATGTAAGTTTATTTTTTTAAATGCTTTTGTAAGTGTACTTTTAGGGGTCTAAACAGACTAGTCTATTTTACATTATTTCTTAAGGAGATAAATTTGTTTGGTAATGGCACTTGAACAGCATTCTGGAATGAAAAAATATCGTAAGTCGAGGTACCACTGTACTTGGATGTTAGTCAATTGATGCAGATCGCATCCTGGGACAAAACTGACCTAATTTGCCTGAAATGCTCTGCATAACAAGCGGTTTTCTATATACAGCTAGGCCATGTACTTGCAGAAATAAAGATTATTATTATTATTAAGAGAAAAAAGTACCAATATTATAGTACAGTACTAACTAAACCTGTAGGGGGTCAAACAATGCCTGAAGAATGAGAGTAATCAGGTTCAACAGAACGAAGAGAAGGATTATTCCAATTCCTTAAAGAGAGAGAGTTTCCTGGATGATAAACCAAAAACTTTCCCCTTGAAGGGACTGACTCAGCAAATGTGTGACTAGTGTATTTATGGCATGTGCTTAGAAAACATCTAGATTTTTTATTAATAAACCTTAAATGACTTAGTTTGGCCATAAAAATACATGAACTATGATGGACTATGTTTTATGCGCACATTAAAATGAGTATATAAAAATCTATCATTCTCATTTTCATATAAACTACAGTACATGACATTTCTATCTTGTCTGAACATTTCAGCCCATCCTGAATATTTCAGACTATTCTGAAAAGTTAAGCTTTTCCTGAACACTTGGGTCCATATTGAACACTTCATCTTGAACATTTCAGTCGGCCTTGCACTATTATCAAATTGAAATAACATCTCCAGACCAAAACATCAAATAGTTTATCTCCAGTTTGTTGTATTCCAGTTATATTATTGTGACTTTTTTTAAGCCTATCTTGCTTATATACAGATATGGAGCACAAACCATCTTTAAGGTTCAAAATACAAAGACATAACAACATTCTTGTATGTGATTATGAGTTTGTTAATTAGTATACAGTGGTACCTCGACTTACGATGGTCCCCAAACTCACCCTTTTATGTAAGTTTATTTTTTTAAATGCTTTTGTAAGTGTAATTTTGGGGGTCTAAAAGGACTAGTCTATTTTACAACATTTCTTAAGGAGATAAATTTGTTTGGTAATGGAACTTGAACAGCATTCTGGAATGAAAAAATATCGTAAGTCGAGGTACCACTGTATTATGTAAAGCTTGAGGCAATAAGAAATACAATTACCAATAATGAATTATTATTACATTCATGGGGGAGCACTAAGCCAAAAGGGGTCATAAAGCATCAAGGGAATGGAAGGTAATCACATTTGATCTAAGGAAAGGGAGAATACTTCCAGTTCTTTGGATCAAGAGCCTTTCACTGACATCATGATATCATGGTATCTCCCTTGAAGAGTACCAAAAGTGAAATATTTTCATTCTAATACAATTTAACGTCACTGATAAACACCGTATTTTTCATAATACATACCAAGATTTTCACAGCAATACTGCCCTTCTTATGCTAAAGATGAAACATTACATTTTAATTATGTTCAAATTAACCCTTAAACTGTCCACACGTAGATATACGTTCACTCGCGTAGCTGACCGAGTATTTTGAGAAAAAAAAAAATTGTTCTTTTTCTTTAAAATGAAGAGTGCATTTTGTTTGTCATTCCCACATTTTGTAATACTACACACACTGAGTGCACAGACCCATTCTCTAATCTCTAGGCAACTCAGGCTTATCGTGGCAAGGTTAAAAGCATTTGAAAAAAAAACGTAGATCTACGTTCGGTCAGCTACGCGAGTGAACGTATATCTACGTGTGGACAGTTTAAGGGTTAATTAAAGAGAAGACCATAGTAATTATTTTTGTGAATATATTCTTTGGAAGCTCTAACCCTTGAAGGTCATAGAGCCTTTGGGAAGGAGAGGTAAGGTACATCAGGTTCCTTGGATCAAGAGTCCTTCACCAGCATTAAGGCACCTCTTCATTTCATGAAGGGTGTAGAAATGCCTCATATTCAATCTGTTTTATATAAAAAAGGCTAAGTCTGTAATGTATTACTTTGCATACAGTAGTTCATTATCTCCAGATGATAATAATAATATGCAAGATAACAGGTACATCTTGCTACCTCTACTTACACTTAGGTCATACTCACTCAATTTTTGGGAAATGCTCTGCATAACAAGCGACTTTCTATATATAGTAGTATGTCATTGATGTCAACTATGGTTTGTATACCTTGTACATGTACTGGTAGAAATAAAGATACAGTGGACCCCCGAGTTTCGGTCACCTCAGAAATCAAACAATTATGTAAGTTTAATATTGTAAGTGCTTTTGATTGTGTATTTTTGGGGGTCTAAAAGGACTAATCTAAATAAACATTTTTCCTTAAGGGAATAAATTCATTCGGTAATGGCACTTGAACAGCCTTCTGGAATGAATTATGACTGAAACTCGGGGGTCCTCTATTATTATTATTATTATTATTATTATACGACACAGGCATGCACACACATATGTATACACACCTGGTGAGGCCAGTAGCTGTGACTCAACTCCTGCAACCACAAATAGGTAAGTACAATGGACCCCCGAGTAACGAACAAAATTCATTCCAGAAGCCTGCTCAAGTGCCATTACCGAACGAATTTACTCCCTTAAGAAATAATGTCAAGTAGGTTAGTCCATTTCAGACCCCCAAAAATACACTTACAGAAGCACTTACAATATTATACTTACATAAGGATGTGTGATGTCACCGTGGTTGTTCAATATATTTATAGATGGGGTTGTAAGAGAAGTGAATGCGAGGGTCTTGGAAAGAGGTGTGGGGTTAAAAGATAAAGAATCAAATACAAAGTGGGAGTTGTCACAGTTGTTTTTTGCTGATGACACTGTGCTTTTGGGAGATTCTGAAGAGAAGTTGCAGAGGCTGGTGGATGAATTTGGTAGGGTATGTAAAAGAAGAAAATTGAAAGTGAATATAGGAAAGAGTAAGGTGATGAGGATAACAAAAAGAATAGGTGACGAAAGATTGGATATCAGATTGGAGGGAGAGAGTATGGAGGAGGTGAATGTATTCAGATATTTGGGAGTGGACATGTCAGCAGATGGGTCTATGAAGGATGAGGTGAATCATAGAATTGATGAGGGGAAAAGGGTGAGTGGAGCACTTCGGAGTCTGTGGAGACAAAGAACTTTGTCCATGGAAGTAAAGAGGGGAATGTATGAGAGTATAGTTATACCAACACTCTTATATGGGTGTGTTGCAACGAGGAGAAGGCTGGAGGCAGTGGAGATGTCATGTCTGAGGTCAATGTGTGGTGTGAATATAATGCAGAGAATTCAGAGTTTGGAAATTAGGAGGAAGTGCGGGATTACCAAAACTATTATCCAGAGAGCTGAGGAGGGGTTGTTGAGGTGGTTTGGACTCATAGACTCTGCCTTCTCTCGTGCCAAATGGACTTTCTTCTCTCCTAAACCCTCTACTCCTGGGAACTCTCCTGTCCTCTGCCTTCCCTACATCTCTGGTTTCTCTAATCTCAACAACTCTCTCCGTTCCTTAGACATCAAACTTATCTTTCGCCAGACTAACACTCTTCGCACTAATCTAGTTCATACCTCCCCTCCCTCTATAGATTCTCCTGGTGTTTACTCTATTTCTTGCTCCTCCTGTCCTCTTCAATACTTCGGAGAAACTGGCCGATCTCTTTATGACAGACTTAGGGAGCACAAAAATAGTGTTAGGCTTGCCGACACTAATAATGCTCTTTTCTGTCATGTCAGAGATCACAGTCATCCTATTGATTGGTCTTCTGCTAAAACTGTCTACCCTACGTCAAACTTTCACAGTCACCGTTTGGTTGAATCCTCCCTTATACACAACTTTCCCTGTATGAATCTTAGCCCTGGCTTTGTCTCTGTAGATGCTTTCCTCTCCCATTACATTGTTAAATGCTCCAAACTTCAGAACACCCGTGACTTAACCTGATTCCTTCCCCTTCTTTCTCTTCCCCCTTCTCCTTTCTCCTCTGGGTTCTCTTTCTTTTCTTTTCTTTTGCCTTGTATTTGTCCTCTATTTTAGTTTAATTATTCCCCACTGTGTTCTTGTTCTTACCCTTTCGGGCCGCCAGCGTCTTTGCAGTGCTCCTTTCCTAGTTTATGACTGACTCCACTACTACTACCACTACCACTATCACTACTACCTCCATTACCCCTCCACCACTTTCTTGTGCCCTCCCCTGTCTGCCTGCCTATAAATACCCCTTCCACCTGTCCTTCGTGTTAGTGTGACTTTGTAAATGGTCCAAGTCGGACCGAAACGTCGTCGTAAGCTCCTCTCCTTTTATATGTGCGGGTTGTGTGTGTAGAGGAGCCAGGTCGGTGTCCATCACAGGTTTTGTCTCTTCAATAAAAGCCAATATGGTCGCAAGAGTTTCTGAAGGCAAGGAAGTAGCAGGAAGTATGACAGAAGAGACAGATGCAGTTGAGAGCAAAGAGACACTGGTAGCTGTCAAAACTGTAGGACACACAAAAACGAGAGGGGTGTCATGGGAGGAAGGAATCTGAGTAGTAACAGGGAGAGTAGAGGCCATGAGTGAGGATGTATGGATGTCCACAACTGTGACAGATGTATAAGGGAAGACACAGAGGAGGGAAAGTAAGTATGGACTAGCAAGAGATTTGAATGGAGTTTTAGTAATTGAAGAAGATTTGGACCTTTGAGGTTTTAAAGGAAGAAATGAAAGCATAACTATGATTTTTATGATCTTCTGCACTGCGGACCAGGCATTCTGCCGGTGATCTATAATACTTGGCCGAGTGGCCACAGCTCCAGCAACGTCTGCATTGTTGAGGCATAGGGAAAAATTCCAGTACCTGCGAGCAGTGGCTCAATACATGTACAGTGGACCCCTGACTTTCGGTCGGTTTGAGTATCGGTCAATTAGAGTTTCAAATGCTTTTTTCGGTCAAATTTTACCCCGCCAACCGGTCATTCCCCCGATTATCAGTCCGGATACCAGACCATTCCACCTGCCCATGCTTGCGGGCCTCGCCGCGCAGGCGCCATGACCCAGTCTAGCATTGTTTACCATTGAGAGAACATTACCCAGCACGCTCATTTAAACATTTCATAATAAATTTATTGTGTTTGTTGCTGGTTTAGTGATTGTGACTGTGAAATAAGTCACCATGGGTCCAAAGAAGCTTCCTAGTGGCACCCCTGTGGTAAAGAAAGTGAAGAACACCATCGAAATGAAGAAGGAGACCTGTAGTAGAAAAATATGAGAGTGGCTTACGTGTGAGTGAGCTTGCCAAGATGTACAACAAAAACCAATCTACTATCACCTCTATCCTGGCAAAGCAAGCTGAAGCAAGCCACATGTGCAACTTGTTCAATGACAAAACCTTGTCCCACTTCAGGAAAATGTTAAAGAGATGACAGAAACAGAGGACTCTGGACAGTTATTTTTCTAGACAGCTGTTTAGTGACTCTCAAGCTGGTCCTAGTGGGATTAAAAGACAAAGAAGGGAAGTAACCCCAGAGAGGAACTTGTTACCTGAAGTCCTTATGGAGGGGGATTCCCCTTCCAAACACTAAGCCCTCACCCTGTCCTCCTCCCTATCTTCCAGATGCAAGCAAGTCTCTTCAATAAAGGTAAGTAAATGTTATTTTAAATGTTTAATTATAAATTTATTATACTTTATATATACGTATTTATAATTGTTTTGTGTATGTAAAAGTATAGTTAATCGTTACAAAATTAATTTTTTTATGAATATTTTTGGGTGTCTGGAACAGATTAATTGTATTTACATTATTTCTTATGGGAAATAAGGGTTCGACTTTCGAACAATTCGAGTTAAGGTCTAGCTTCTGGAACGGATTATGACCGAAAGTCGGGGGTCCACTGTATATAAATATAAGCTGTAAGCTTCCCGCAGTCACAGGTTAGTTTAACAATGTTGCCAGGAAAACATAAATATTTACTTTGGTTAGTGGAAAGTTCTGGAGCTCAACTTACTCCTGAATGTCTGGGCTGCATTGAAGAAAGTCTTGTTGGATAATGATATGTAGGATAAGAACAGAACCACAGCTAAAGATGAGAAAGGAATGTGTCATGTGGCAGGGATATTGTCAACAGAGTTGAGGAGGTAAAGATTGTCAGCTTGCTCAGTGTCCTGCATAGCAAAAATACACATCCCACTCTTAAGGGCATGAAGGACACATTTTGTTCAGCAAGACTCATGCTTTGCCATGAGCTTTGAACATGCACTCCAGTATCACCCATTACTATATAAACATTGTATCATGTTGAAATAAACTTGTATCATCTGAAGAGAAAAGAATTTTGTCCAAGACTGTCTTTGAAATAAAGAGTGGAAGGAACAGGTTTAAATTTAGTACATTTCTTTTGGGTTGGAGCGAGAAGGAATGTCCGTAATAGCATCTGGATCATGAAGTATAGGTCGACACTGGTGTCGAGCCAATATGTTCTGTGACATGTGAACGATTCAAAAATCAATAAGCCATTGTGGGATGAGCCTGTTTTATAGTCAAGGTCAAGCAAAGATCAGCAGTATCAAAAGGATCAACCAGAATGCTGGCACCGGAGGTAAGCAACGAGATGTTGCCCAAAAGCAGTACACCAGGTTTGAAAGAAAGTCCGTGGACGGGTCGGGATCAGGTAAGGGTGTTGTGAGGGTAAGGAGCCTGGGAGGAGCAAATCATGAACTGGACTATCCATGAATTAAGATTAATTTTTTTATTTATTTTTCTTTGAAAAAAAAAAAAAAGAGGATAAGGACTGCTCTAAGGAGAAACAAACAAGAAAATCATATACTATCCTCTCGGCATCCAAGAATACACTTGTTGCAACAAGTACAGTAGCACTGATGTAGCTCCAGATAACAAACTGCCACTATAATGATTTTTAGACTCATGAGAGGGGCAGTAAACTGGAGATTTATTTATATTTACATTTTACTGTAAGAAGGAATGTGTGGGAGTTGTTCCTACAAAAAACATCTGAAAAATAATAAGCAGTACAGGTGACAATATTCTCCATTAATGGGGTAAAAATACAATCCTAATGATTCTTACACACACTATGTAGTATTTGACACTTGAGTGACTATTTATCAGATTATTAGCACTGAAACAGTCACTGAAGGAAACAATATTATAAATACTAGTATAAATAACATTACAGTACTGTATATCATAAGATAAGGGAGTTTGTTTATAATTATTACAAGACCCATAATGCTACAGACAGCAGTACCAGTGGGTATACAAACATACAGACAGCAGTGTCACCTGGGTAAACAACCATACAGACAGCAGTGCCAGCTGGGTATACAACCATATAGACAGCAGTGCCAGCTGGGTATACAACCATACAGACAGCAATACCAGCTGGGTATACAACCATACAGACAGCAGTACCAGCTGGGTATACAACCATACAGACAGCAGTACCAGCTGGGTATACAACCATACAGACAGCAGTACCAGCTGGGTATACAACCATACAGACAGCAGTACCAGCTGGGTATACAACCATACAGACAGCAGTACCAGCTGGGTATACAACCATACAGACAGCAGTACCAGTTGGATATACAACCATACAGACAGCAGTGTCAGCTGGGTAAACAACCATACAGACAGCAGTGCCAGCTGGGTATACAACCATATAGACAGCAGTGCCAGCTGGGTATACAACCATACAGACAGCAGTGCCACTTGGGTATACAACCATACAGACAGCAGTACCAGCTGGGTATACAACCATATAGACAGCAGTGATACACAATGGACGAACTTTTAAGAGGAAGATTATAAATTCATTGCCTTGAATCCAACCTTTACAATGACACGTGTATAAAAACAAATGTGCTTATCACACACAAATGATCCATAAAAAATTACTTTGTACACGAGCCTGGCCCATGGCCAGGCTCCGAGAGTAGTGAAACTCTCGAAATTCTTCAAAGGTATATCAAAGGTACATATCTGGAATGGTAATTAATAAAGTTGATGGCTGGCACAGACATTTTTCTGAATTACACCTTAAAATCACACCATTAATTGGCCAATTTTTGCTAATTAAAGACTGGCTAAAACTTTTGATTTTAAGTTTATGCTATGCTAAAGATTATTATTTTCAAGACTGACCAGATTTCAAATCTTTGATTATTTATAAAGTGCAGTGTATGCCATCACAAGAACACCATTTTATGCAGGCTAACTCAATAAAAATCTTGCATAAAGATCACTGAATTAAGTCAGCCAATACCCTACAAGCATACAGTATTTATAACATGATATTCATCATATGTCTAATAGCAACTGCGAGAAAACATCAGTACAGTTTACTCAGTGCTAAGAATGTCATTTTCTCCATAATTCGAATTTAACATTCAGGGGTAGAATAAATATTCTATTGTAAGTTCATTGACAAAGAAATAACATAAAAGTTATTATCTATTTACAATAAAATCTCTGCTTAAATAGTTTTAGACAAAATTTGGTGTTCAAAAATCAATATGGCCAGGAATAAGTTTTAAGCATTTTTTTTATTTTATAGGCTCTTATTAGTACAAAACAAACTGGACATGTATAGGTTATTCAATGCTGCATGGCAAAAGAAAACTGATGTTTTGTGGATTTATACGAGACGTTACTCAAGTTTATTGGCTCTACTTGCAGTTGCTTATTAACTTGAGTGACATACAAGTACAGTATAAGGTTATAATATATAATATAGAATGGATGAGAATCAGTAAAATGAGAATGTTTTTTCCCATCTCTCGCCTCAACAAGTTACCCAAAGATAAATTAACTAATTTTCCTGATATTTTCCTATATAACAAAGTGTTAAGTAATCTTGAATACAAAATTATATTCTGATCTGGACAACAGTTCTGTTGATTGATACAGAAGTATTTTGTTTAAAATGCTGTTTCTTAAATGTTCTGTCATGAAACACAAACATCACAGCTCAGTAAGTAATACCTATCAGGAAAATATTTATAACATGTCTAACATTAACCAAGAAAAATGTTTATACTACGCAATATTTATATCCATGTTCTCACTAGCCAAAGAATTAATGAATGTTATAAGTGATTGCTTGTATTAACACACAACTAACAAATGAGTTATGTTCCTGTTTTTCTGTTTATAAATGACTGTAAACTATTAATATCATTACAAACAAGTTGTTTGTATAAAGAGCAATAGTGCATTTATAGGTATTTATTTATGTGAGGCACTAAACCTGTGTGGGTCAATCAAGGCAAGCAATGACAGAGATTAATTCTCAGTTTAGTAATGAAGATAGAGTCATTCTACCTAGTATAATGGATGGTTCCGTCTCATAACTGATGGTACTGTGGCTCGGAGGTTGTCTAATTTTATTTCCTTCCTAAATACAGTGTTTGTAATTGTGGCTATTTGTAACTTGGGAACTCTAAATATTGTGGTGAATGACTCAAACATTCATGCCACATTACACTAGACAAGTATAAAATGAGTCTTATTTCTGTACAAAAATCTCATTCTCCATAGACATGTACTGGAGCTGAAAACTGATACAACATTTTCTGCATTGTTTAATAATTATGTACAATATACAGTGGACCCCCGGATTTCATACTGCTCCAAACTCGAACAATTATGTAAGTGTATTTTTGTAAGTGCTTTTGTAAGTGTATTTTTGGGGGTCTAAAAGGACTAATCTAATTTACATTATTCCTTATGGGAACAAATTCATTTGGTAACGGCACTTGAAGAGCATTCTGGAATGAATTAATGACGAAATCCGGGGGTCCACTGTAACATTTAACATGTTAAACAGATACACTGTACACACAGCTTTACTCAATTTTTTCACAACATTTTTATATTTAAACAAAAAATTCACCTTCACCTAAGTACACACATTAATGAAATAGAAAGTTGACACAGCAAGACCTATGAAGCAGTTGAGTCAAGTAATATTACTATTATAGCCATGACAAACTCATATTTTTCAAAATTATCTGAACAAACACCAAAATGGCTGAATATATAACAATTCATGCATCTCAATCTTGTAGTGTATGTACACAACCTGTCATGACACTAGACAGTACTACATGTACACAACCTGTCATGACACTAAACATAGTACTACATGTACACAACCTGTCATGACACTAGACAGTACTACATGTACACAACCTGTCAAGATACTAGACAGTACTACATGTACACAACCTGTCATGACACTAGACACAGTACTACATGTACACAGCCTGTCAAGACACTAGACAGTACTACATGTACACAACCTGTCATGACACTAGACACATTACTACATGTACACAACCTGTCAAGACACTAGACAGTACTACATGTACACAATCTGTCACACAGAAATGCTCACAGAAAAGATTTGATCTACACAGATTTTTAATAGATGAGTAATATTTTTTCTTAACTGTCTGCCTCTTGCAGACTGCTGCAAATGACCCAATACAGCATTCAGCTGTTGGAGATCAACTCACTGTCATATTTGATATAAAAACAGTTATATTAAGCTTACCCTAATCACTTTCATCATTGTCATTACTGCCTCTGTTTAATGGTCGTCTGGTGTCATCGTCAGAGCCATAAATCACATCTTCATCAGAATCGTTTACCATGCTAAATGCTGGATTATCCTTCATAATGTGAGTTTCTGAAAGAACAAGTCAATGCACTCATTACTAATATTATGTGACAATAATGTACAGTGAACCCCCATTATTCGAACACTCCAAAACTCACCCTCATTCCAGAATGCTGTTCAAGTGCTGTTACCAAACAAATTTATTCCCATAAGGAATGATGTAATTAGATTAGTCCATTTCAGACCACCAAAAATACACTTATAAAAGCACTTACAATAATAAACTTACATAAAAGGGTGATTTTTGGAGTGTTCGAATAGTGGGGGTCCACTGTATCTACATTGCAGTAACTCTAAAGACAAAATATAAATACAGTGGACCCCCGAGTTTCGGTCATAATTCATTCCAGAAGGCTGTTCAAGTGCCATTACCGAACGAATTTGTTCCCTTAAGGAAAAATGTAAATTAGATTAGTCCTTTCAGACCCCCAAAAATACACATACATAATTGTTCGATTTCTGAGGTGACCGAAACTCGGGGGTCCACTGTAATCTGTTACTATAAGCTAGATTAAATATACAATACAGTACTGATAGTGACTATTTTAAACTTGTGTCAGCAGTCACAGACAAATACAATAAGTTCTTGTACAGAATAATAATAATAATTATACACAAATAACCTGCACATACCCAGAGGATGTTCTGAGGGTCAATGCCCCCATGGCCCGGTCCATGACCAGGCCGTGCAGTGGATCAGGGACTGATCAACCAGACTGTTACTGCTGGCAGCACACAAAATGATATATGAACCACAGCTTGGCTGGTCAGGTACTGACCTTAGGTGTCTGTCCAGCTCCCTCTTGAAGACAGCCAGGGTAATCCCCTTATGTAGGCTGGGAGGCAGTTGAAGAGTCTTGGGCCCCTGACACTTACTGTGTTTTCTCTTAGTATACTCATGGCACCCCTGCTTTGCATTGGGGGATGCTGTTCTGCCTGCCGAGTCTTTGGTTTCGTGGGGAGTGATTTCTGTGTGCAGATTTGGGACTAGTCCCTCTAGGATTTTCCTAGTGTATATTATCATGTATCTTTCTCACCTGCATTCCAAGGAGTACAGGTCAAGGGACTTCAACCGTTCCCAGTAATTGAGGTGCTTTATTGTACTTATACGTGCAGTGAAAGTTCTCTGTACTATATTCTCCAAGTTTGCAATTTTGCCTGCCTTGAAAGGGGCCTAGAGAGAACAAGCAATTTGAAAAGAATCATCATTGGCTTGGCACCCTTAATTTTGAAGGTATTATCCACCTAACGACTATCTCACTGGCACCTATCCGAACACACTATGTATTCCTAGCCCCAACCAACCCAATAGAAGTTTCACTTATAATCAACACATTAAAAAACAAAGCAGGTGACCTAAATAACTTACCACCTTATATATACAAAAAAGCCTCTCAAGTTCTCTCACCAATTATTGCAACACTCTTTAACAAATCCATTGAATCCTCTACCTTCCCATCAATACTCAAAATAGCGAGGGTCACCCCAATACATAAGGGAGGAGATCAAGCAGACCTGAATAACTACAGGCCGATATCTAACTTACCCCTTCTCTCCAAAATCTTTGAAAAATTAATTCATAGACAAATATATTCCTACCTCACCTCCAACAACGTACTCAACCACTGTCAATTTGGATTCAGGCCTAATAAAAATACAAATGATGCCATTATACACATGTTAGAAATAATTTACACCGCCCTTGAGAAAAAAGAAATCCCAGTGGGAATCTTCATTGATTTACGTAAAGCTTTTGATACAGTTGACCATGATCTGTTACACTTAAAATTATCACACTATGGTATAAGAGGACACTCCCTAAACTACCTAAAATCATACCTTAGCAACAGAAACCAATATGTGTACACAAATGGAGCTAGCTCCAACACGCAAACTATTACCGTAGGTGTCCCACAGGGAAGTGTTCTTGGCCCACTACTCTTTCTCATTTACATTAACGACCTACCAAATGCATCTCAACTACTCAAACCCATACTTTTTTCAGATGACACTACATACGTTATCTCTCACCCAAGCCCAGACACACTAGCCAACACTGCAAATACTGAATTGCAGAAAATATCTACCTGGATGATGACCAACAAACTTACTCTCAATATTGATAAAACCTATTTTATCCAGTTTGGGAACAGAGCTACAAACGCACCACTTAACATAATGATAAACGGGTCCCCTATCACAAAACTCACAGAGGGAAAATTCTTAGGAATCCATCTTGACAGTGGCCTCAAATTTCAGACACATATACAACAAATCTCCAAGAAAGTCTCAAAGACCGTGGGAATACTATCCAAGATACGGTACTATGTTCCACAACCAGCTCTCCTTACCCTATATCACTCACTCATTTACCCCTACCTCACCTATGGAATCTGCACATGGGGCTCTACATCAATAACTCATCTCAGACCACTAATAACACAACAAAAGGCAGCAGTTAGAATGATAATAAACTCTCACTCCAGGCAACATACTCCACCAATATTCAAAAACCTAAACTTACTCACCATACAAGACATCCATACTTTCTACTGTGCCTATTACATACATAGAACACTCTATGCAAATATTAACCCACCACTCAAACTTCTCCTTACCAATTTTAACAGGACACATGACCATAACACTAGACACAGATCACTCCTCGATGTTCCCCGTGTCCATCTAACACTATGTAAAAACTCAATGCATATAAAAGGCACGAAAATTTGGAATTCATTACCTGTCATTGCCAAAGAAACCCTACCTGTACCCCAATTCAAAACGATGCTAAAAACCACCTTCTCACCCAAAGCTAATTGCTCAATATCAAACATTCCCAGCAAAGTAGAATAATCACTTAACATAAAAACCTGACTAATCAATTGAATGTAAAACCTGTTATGAATATTACATACTTAGCTAATTATTTCCACAACACTTACATTATAATGACCACGTAAACTAACTGCAATGCAATTAATTGTTTTAAATTGTTATCTCACTCAATTAGTTGCATTGCTACAATTAATTGATATGTTCAACTTATATTCAAACTTTATAACTTAGATATGCAACTTTACTTATTTTATAAATTATCAACCATAACTTTTTACCATGTAGTCTAGAATTAAGTAGTCCTAAGAATGCCCGCAATGCACAGGATATTAGGGGCTTTTGGCATGTACATCTCATTAATAACTAAGTAATAACTATGTAATAACTACAGTGGTACCTCGACTTACGATGGTCCCCAAACACACCCTTTTATGTAAGTTTATTTTTTTAAATGCTTTTGTAAGTGTAATTTTGGGGGTCTAAACGGACTAGTCTATTTTACATCATTTCTTAAGGAGATAAATTCGTTTGGTAATGGCACTTGAACAGCATTCTGGAATGAAAAAATATCGTAAGTCGAGGTACCACTGTATGTATAACTAGGTCTACCATATATAACTGTACAATGTCTCAATAAAGTATTTTATTTTATTATTTATTTATTTATTTATTTATCCTATCATTTTCTTAGCAGATGTGGTAGAGACACTGTTGTGATCTTTGAAAGTGAGATTCTCTGACATTATCACTCCCAGATCCTTCAGAGTGCCGGCACTGTACTTCCCATCTCCAGGAATCAAGTCCGGCCTGCCGGTTTCCCTGAAACCCTTCATAAATGTTACCTTGCCTACACTCCAACAGCACATCAAGTCCTAAAAACCATTTGTCTCCATTCGCTCCTATCTAACACGCTCATGCACGCTAGCTGGAAGTCCAAGCCCTTCTCAAACAAAACCTCCTTTACCCCCTCCCTCCAACCTTTTCTAGGCCGACCCCTACCCCACCTTCCCTCCACTACAGATTTATACACTCTCGAAGTCATTCTATTTTGCTCCATCCTCTCTATATGTCCAAACCATGTCAACAACCCCTCCTCAGCTCTCTGGATAATAGTTTTGGTAATCCCACACCTCCTCCTAATTTCCAAACTACGGATTCTCTGCATTATATTCACACCACACATTGCCCTCAGACACGACATTTCCTTAAGTTTTCCATACCAGAGCAACTGAAATTTGTCCCCAATGAACTTCATAATGTTTTCTGAGGCCCACTGAAAGACTTGGTTAATGTCTGCTTGGAGATTTGCAGTATTCTAAATGGATAACACTGTCGTGCAAATTCTGATATCAGCAAAGGAGGACACAGTGCTATGGCTTACATCTCTGTGTCAGATATGAGGATGAGGAAAGGAATGGGAGTGAGTACTGTACCTTGTGGAACAGAGCTTTTCACTGTAGCCACCTCTGACTTTACTCTGTTTACTAATACTCTTGTGTTCTATTTGCTAGGAGGTTATAGATACAGCTACCCACATTTCCTGTTATTCCTTTATCATGCATTTTGTGTGCTATTATACCATGATCACACTTAACGAAGGCTTTCGCAAAGTTTGTGTATACTACATCTGCATTTTGTTTGTCCTCTAGAGCATCCAAGACCATGTAATAGTGGTCCAGTAACTGTGAGAGGCAGGAGTGACCTGCTCTAAACCCATGCTGTCCTGGGTTATGCAACTGATGAGTATCCAAGTGGTTAGTGATCTTGCTTCTTAGACCCCTTTCAAAGATTTTTATGATGTGAGACATTAGTGCTATCAGTCTGTAATTCTTTGCAACTGCTTTACTGCCACCTTTGTGGAGTTGGGTTATATCCATTATTTTTAGTGACTGTGGGATGACCCGTGTCTACGCTTCATCTTCATAGAATATTTAGGGCATGTGGTGACAAACGACCATTTACAAAAGAATTACAAATTACAGTGGACCCTCGGTTTTCGTTGAAAATTCTTTCCAGAATGCTGTTTGAGTGCCGTTACCGAACGAATTTGTTCCCATAAGCACAAATGTAAATTAGATTAGTCATTTCAGACCCCCAAAAATACACTTACAAAAGCACTTACGAAAATACACTTACATAATTGTTCGAGTTTGGAGGTGACGAAAACCAAGGGTCCACTGTATTTCAAACTCAGAGAGAGTTTGTGACCATGGCACGACACAGGTTGAGTCGTGTATTTGGGGTGTGTCATAAAGCGGTGCAAAGGCTTTACTAGAGAATGTGTTCATGATACAGGGGGCGTGCCATGTGGCACAGAGGTGTCGTGTGACACAGCGAGGCAGTCTTATGGCACAGGGAGAACGGGTGTCGTGGAACCCCGTAGACGTGCCATAAGACAGAGACAAGGGTGTCTGAGGACACGGTGGAGAAGGCGTATCATGACAAGGTGTGGTGTCTTGAGTGACACTATGTTATGAGGTGTCTTGTGTGACACTGATATGTTATGGTCTCTTGTGTGACACTGGTATTGTTACCCGGAGTGTCAGGTATTCAGTGGTGCATCCAGAGAGTTTGTGACGGTGGCACGACACAAGTTAAGAGTCGTGTATTTGGTGTGTGTCATAACGCGGTGCAAAGGCTTTATTAGAGATGGGTTCATGATGCAGGGGGGCGTGCCATGTGGCACAGAGAAGGTGTCGTGTGACACAGCGATGGAGTCTTATGGTACAGGGAGATCGGGTGTCGTGGAACCCCGAAAGCGTGCCATAAGACAGAGATAAGGGTGTCTGAGGACACGGTGGAGAAGGAGTATCATGACAAGGTGTGGTAGTGTCCTGTGTGACACGATGACGGCAGCGACTTGACACTGCACTAAGTATTTGATTTTACTTGTGACTTTTATCTTGTACTATGAATTTTGTGTATATAAATGTTTTTACACAAATTATAAGATTATATGTTTTTATTCAGATTATATGTTTTTATATTAATAATAATATATAATATATAATAAATATCTGAATATAGGAATATAGGAAAGAGTAAGGTGATGAGGATAACAAAAAGAATAGGTGACGAAAGATTGGATATCAGATTGGAGGGAGAGAGTATGGAGGAGGTGAATGTATTCAGATATTTGGGAGTGGACATGTCGGCGGATGGGTCTATGAAGGATGAGGTGAATCATAGAACTGATGAGGGGAAAAGGGTGAGTGGAACACTTCGGAGTCTGTGGAGACAAAGAACCTTGTCCATGGAAGTAAAGAGGGGAATGTATGAGAGTATAGTTATACCAACGCTCTTATATGGGTGTGAAGCATGGGTGATGAATGTTGCAACGAGGAGAAGGCTGGAGGCAGTGGAGATGTCATGTCTGAGGTCAATGTGTGGTGTGAATATAATGCAGAGAATTCGGAGTTTGGAAATTAGGAGGAGGTGCGGGATTACCAAAACGATTGTCCAGAGAGCTGAGGAGGGGTTGTTGAGGTGGTTTGGACATGTAGAGAGAATGGAACGAGACAGAGTGACTTCGAGAGTGTATAAATCTGTAGTGGAGGGAAGGCGGGGTAGGGGTCGGCCTAGGAAAGGTTGGAGGGAGGGGTAAAGGAAGTTTTGTGTGCGAGGGCTTGGATTTCCAGCAAGCATGTGTGAGCGTATTTGATAGGAGTGAATGGAGGCATATGGTTTTTAATACTTGACGTGCTGTTGGAGTGTGAGCAAAGTAACATTTATGAAGGGATTCAGGGAAACCGGCAGGCCGGACTTGAGTTCTGGAGATGGGAAGTACAGTGCCGGCACTCTGAAGGAGGGGTGTAAATGTTGCAGTTTTATAACTGTAGTGTAAAGCACCCTTCTGGCAAGACAGTGATGGAGTGAATGATGATGAAAGTTTTTCTTTTTCGGGCCACCCTGCCTTGGTGGGAATCGGCCGATGTGTTAATAAAAAATAAAAAAAAAATATCTGAAATATGAGATTTTACTTAGTATCCCAAACAGTCGTTTATTACAAATGTTTCCTTTATTTGTAATATGAGTGGCCTGTCCGGGATTATATTGTTTGTCAGGGAAATGACTGTTTGGGATATATACGGTGCCCCGTGGCCTGATCGCTAAAGCTCTCGCTCACACGGCGAGGGTCTGCGTTCGATTCCCAGCTCGGGTAGAAACATTGGGCGTGTTTCTTTACACCGGTTGTCTATGTTCACCCATCAGTAAAATGGGTACCTGGGAGTTAGTCGACTGGTGTGGGTCGCATCCTGGGACAAGGACCTAATTTGCCCGAAATGCTCTGCATAACAAGGGACTTTCTATATAGTAGTAAGTCATTGATGTCAGCTATATATATATATATATATATATATATATATATATATATATATATATATATATATATATATATATGCAAGAAAACCACTATGAAAAATAGAAGAATTCCAAGCGCTTTCGTGACTACTCACATTATCAAGGAACTGTGATCTTTTTATATATATATATATATATATATATATATATATATTACATATAAATGCTTTATTAATAGACAGAATACATTTATTTATTACATAGTACCTGAATCTTTGTGTGTCGGTCATTTTGTGGTGGGGGTGTTACGGCCGCCTACCTAACAATGGTTGTTAGGTAGTTACCTTACCGGCGGCAGTCAAGGGGTTACGTCATCAGACCTGATGTTTGACTGCCGGGCCGGCTGGACTGACAGTGTCAACCAGACTCTCCTATACACAACACTGGAGAGTTCACCAGCTCCCTGATACACCTAGGGAGTGTCAGCTAGAGACTCCCATATACAACACTGGAGAGTTCACCAGCTTCCTGATACACTACTGGAGTTCGCCAGGCAGACCTGCCTGAGAGTTGCAGACTTTTGCAGTGTGGTGCTGGTGACAGGTCTACAGTACTCCAGTGCCGAGAGAACTGGAAGCTCTATCCTCTCTAGATCGTGTTACTCGAAAGCAGCTTTGTACTTGTGATGTTTGCAAGGCCAAGTACAGTGATGGTGTTCTCTTCCGCCTTGCTATGAGGACACTGTTATGAGGAGAGCGGCAAGTCTGGTCACCAGAATTACCTACTGGCTTTCATCGTACCTGCGACTATGTACCTGAGACTATATGTACCTGAGGTGTCTTGAGTGACACTATGTTATGAGGTGTATTGTGTGACACTGATATGTTATGGTGTCTTGTGTGACACTGGTATTGTTACCCGGAGTGTCAGGTATTCAGTGGTGCATCCAGAGAGTTTGTGACGGTGGCATGACACAAGTTAAGAGTCGTGTATTTGGTGTGTGTCATAACGCGGTGCAAAGGCTTTATTAGAGATGGGTTCATGATGCAGGGGGCGTGCCATGTGGCACAGAGAAGGTGTCGTGTGACACAGCGATGGAGTCTTATGGTACAGGGAGATCGGGTGTCGTGGAACCCCGAAAGCGTGCCATAAGACAGAGATAAGGGTGTCTGAGGACACGGTGGAGGAGTATCATGACAAGGTGTGGTAGTGTCCTGTGTGACACGATGACGGCAGCGACTTGACACTGCACTAAGTATTTGATTTTACTTGTGACTTTTATCTTGTACTATGAATTTTGTGTATATAAATGTTTTTACACAAATTATAAGATTATATGTTTTTATTCAGATTATATGTTTTTATATTAATAATAATATATAATATATAATAAATATCTGAAATATGAGATTTTACTTAGTATCCCAAACAGTCGTTTATTACAAATGTTTCTTTTATTTGTAATATTCAGTTTTGTGGATAGGCTACAACAGGGTGGGATAAGTTACTTGGTTATATTTTTTTTCAACAAACCGACCATATCCTACCGAGACAGGAAGACCCAAAAAAAAAAAAAAAAGTTTCTCTTTTTAAATTTTGTAATGTATACAGGAGATGGGGTTACCAGCCTCTTGCTCCTGGCATTTTAGTCACCTCTTACAACAAGCATGACTTACAGAGGAAGAATTCTGTTCCACTTCCCAATGGAGAACAGTTTTTAATTTTTTTTTTTTCAACAAGTCGGCCGTCTCCCACCGAGGCAAAGTGACCCAAAAAGAAAGAAAATCCCCAAAAAGAAAATACAGTGGTCCCTCGGTTTTCGCCGAAAATTTGTTACAGAATGCTGCTCAAGTGCCATTACCGAACGAATTTACTTCCTTAAGAAATAATGTCATGTAGGTTAGTCTATTTCAGACTCCCAAAAATACACTTGCAACAGCACTTACGAAAATACGTTTACATAAATGTTCGAGTTTGGAGATGCATGAAAACCGAGGGACCATTGTACTTTCATCATCAATTCAACACTTTCACCTCACTCATACATAATCACTGTCTTTGCAGAGGCGCTCAGATACGACAGCTGAGAATAAGTCCCTCACAACTGTCACTATCCCAGACCCCTCCTTTAAAGTGCAGGCATTGTACTTCCCATTTCCAGGACTCAAGTCCAACTAAATCAATTACTGTAACTGGTTTCCCTGAATCCCTTCACAAAATGTTACCCTGCTCACACTCCAACAGCTCGTCAGGTCCCAAAAACCATTCGTCTCCATTCACTCCTATCTAACACGCTCACACATGCTTGCTGGAAGTCCAAGCCTCTCGCCCACAAAACCTCCTTTACCCCCTCCCTCCAACCTTTTCGAGGACGACCCCTACCCCGCCTTCCTTTCCCTACAGATTTATACGCTCTCCAAGTCATTCTACTTTGATCCATTCTCTCTAAATGACCAAACCACCTCAACAACCCCTCTTCAGCCCTCTGACAAATACTTTTAGTAACTCCACACCTCCTCCTAATTTCCACACTCCGAATTTTCTGCATACTATTTACACCACACATTGCCCTTAGACAGGACATCTCCACTGCCTCCAGCCACCTCCTCGCTGCAGCATTTGCAACCTATGCTTCACACCCATATAAGTGTGTTGGTACCACTATACTTTCCTATGTTCCCTTCTTTGTCTCCATGGATAACGTTTTTTGTCTCTACAGATACCTCAACGCACCACTCACCTTTTTTCCTTCATCAATTCTATGGTTAACCTCATCCTTCATAAACCCATTCGCTGACACATCAACTCCCAAATATCTGAAAACATTCACTTCTTCCATAATCCCTCTCTCCAATGTGATATCCAATTTTTCTTTATTTAAATCGTTTGATACCCTCATCACCTTACTCTTATCTATGTTCACTTTCAACTTTCTACCTTTACACACCCTATTAATACTATATATAAATACACAATACTCACCCATTAAAGCTCTTTCCGATGGAGAATAGACATAGGCCATTGCAAAGAGATACAGATTAAGGAGGCCATAAAATGCCATGAACTGTGCAGAGGAGTCGTAGTGCGTGGAGAGTTGGGCTACAAAATTATCTTCAAGAATGCCAACCCCAAACCTCAGGACAGTGATGGTGATGCTGACACACAGCACGACTAACATAAGCAGCGTCATGAACTTGAGCCGTAAGTCTAAAAGAGTGAAGACGGAGTGGTATCCATTAATGACAAATAAAGATAAACATATAGGTAAATGCAGAAACCCATTTTGAAACAAAAACTAATAATACAAAAAGGGTTGTGTATTTTAGAAAAAAAATTCAATACACTGGCTGTCCCCCACCAAGGCAGGGACCCAAAAAAGAAGAAACATTTTCATCATCACTCCATCACTGTCTTGCCAGAGGGGCACCGATACTACAGTTCAAAATTGCAACATATCTCACCCCTCCTTCAGAGTGCAGGCACTGTACTTCCCACCTCCAGGACTCAAGTCCAGCTAACTGGTGTTCCTGAATTTCTTCATAAATGTTTCTTTGCTCACACTCCAACAATACATTAAAGTCACAAAAACCACTTGCCTCCACTCACTCCCACCACCAGGCCTCCCACCACCTGGCCTCACCATCACCAAGCCTCTCCCTCCCAACCACATACCCACCATAGGCCTCCTATCACCAGATTCTGCAGCTTACAGTTATTAGATTTTAACAGAGATTTTCAGTTAAAATACGAATTGTCATAATAAGTTTTATTGTATAAAAAATGCAATTATAAAATATATCCTAAAAAAAGCAAGTCAATACCTACCAAAATATGGCATAGCTCTGAGTTCACTGTAAGCTGTGATGATTAAGAAGATGAGATACAGCACATAAAACGATCCCATCACCAAGAAAAATATCTTGAATTTCTGAAAGGAAAATTTGCAGACTCATGAGAAAGCTGGATTTATCAGAAGGGAAGAGAAGCTGTAGTTCCATTCACAGGAAGTCTCTTGAGGCCAGTCAAGGGCTCTTGGTCCAAGAAATTGGAGCTAACCTCCCCTTTGCTTGGATCAAAACTGCTTATTAAGCATTCCAAAGGATTTGTATGACCCTTAAGGTTTTGCAGTCCCCCATATATGCAATTACTGTACTAGCTGCAATTGCTCGGATAACAAAATATTCATCTTTCATCAGACAGTCTTTCAAATGTTCTTAAGTAATTGCAAAGAGCTGGTTTTATAAACTAAATGATTTGATTCCATTAAGGGGATCAAGTTAGGAATGCTCAGGTGATCAAGGTAGGAAAACTCAGATGATCAAGTTAGGAAAACTCAGATGATCAAGTTAGGAAAACTCAGATGATCAAGTTAGGAAAACTCAGATGATCAAGTTAGGAAAACTCAGGTGATCAAGTTAGGAAAACTCAGATGATCAAGTTAGGAAAACTCAGATGATCAAGTTAGGAAAACTCAGATGATCAAGTTAGGAAAACTCAGATGATCAAGTTAGGAAAACTAAGGTGATCAAGTTAGGAATGCTCAGGTGATCAAGTTAGGAAAACTCAGATGATGAAGTTAGGAAAACTCAGGTGATCAAGTTTGGAAAACTCGGATGATCAAGTTAGGAAAGCTCAGATGATCAAGTTAGGAAAGCTGAGTGTTGTGTAGCAATAATTATTATGAAAGAATCCTTCTCTCTTTAATCTTCTCAAAGTTTGGCCTCACACAACTACTCACCTTCCTAACTACACCATATATTACACTATACAATATAGAATTCTATAAAATACAATAGAAAACAATATGGAATAAAATATAGAATACAATATGCACATGCAATGTATAATCTGAATTACTTAAGATACTTTCATAATACTTTGAATGAAATAAAATCAACTTAAAATTACTTATTTTTCAAGTTGGTCAATAACATTGGAACTTAGTTATCATCCACCAACAACGCTCAAACAAAATTATCTAAAAATTGTATTTATTAGGGTTATAAAGATGAGGATTTAAATATCTCATGACATGATTAAGATAAATGCTTTGCAATTTTGAAAAGATTATTTTAATTTTTTTTATATTTATTTATTAACACATCGGCCGATTCCCACCAAGGCAGGGTGGCCCGAAAAAGAAAATCTTTCATCATCATTCACTCCATCACTGTCTTCCCAGAGGGGTGCTTTACACTAGTTATAAAACTGCAACATTAACACCCCTCCTTCAGAGTGCAGACACTATACTTCCCATCTCCAGGACTCAAGTCCGGCCTGCCGGTTTCCCTGAATCCCTTCATAAATGTTACTTTGCTCACACTCCAATAGCATGTCAAGTATTAAAAACCATTTGTCTCCATTCACCCCTATCAAATACGCTCACACATGCTTGCTGGAAGTCCAAGCCCCTCGCACACAAAACCTCCTTTACCCCCTCCCTCCAGCCTTTCCTAGGCCGACCCCTACCCCGCCTTCCCTACACTACAGATTTATACACTCTCGAAGTCATTCTGTCTCGTTCCATTCTCTCTACATGTCCAAACCACCTCAACAACCCCTCCTCAGCTCTCTGGATAATAGTTTTGGTAATCCCGCACCTCCTCCTAATTTCCAAACTCCGAATTCTCTGCATTATATTCACACCACACATAGACCTCAGACATGACATCTCCACTGCCTCCAGCCTTCTCCTCGTTGCAACATTCATCACCCATGCTTCACACCCATATAAGAGTGTTGGTATAACTATACTCTCATACGTTCCCCTCTTTACTTCCATGGACAAAGTTCTTTGTCTCCACAGACTCCGAAGTGCTCCACTCACCCTTTTCCCCTCATCAATTCTATGATTCACCTCATCCTTCATAGACCCATCTGCTGACATGTCCACTCCCAAATATCTGAATACATTCACCTCCTCCATACTCTCTCCCTCCAATCTGATATCCAATCTTTCGTCACCTAATCTTTTTGTTATCCTCATCACCTTACTCTTTCCTATAGTCACCTTCAATTTTCTTCTTTTACACACCCTACCAAATTCATCCACCAACCTCTGCAACTTCTTTTCAGAATCTCCCAAAAGCACAGTGTCATCAGCAAAAAGCAACTATGACAACTCCCACTTTGTATTTGATTCTTTATCTTTTAACCTCACACCTCTTGCCAAGACCCTCGCATTCACTTCTCTTACAACCCCATCTATAAATATATTGAACAACCACAGTGACATCACACATCCTTGTCTAAGGCCCACTTTTACTGGGAAATAGTCCCCCTCCCTCCTACACACTCTAACCTGAGCCTCACTATCCTCATAAAAACTCTTCACTGCTTTCAGTAACCTACCTCCTATTCCATACACCTGCAACATCTGCCACATTGCCCCCCTATCCACCCTATCATATGACTTTTCCAAATCCATAAATGCCACAAAAACCTCTTTACCCTTATCCAAATACTGTTCACCTATATGTTTCACTGTAAACACTTGGTCTACACACCCCCTACCTTTCCTAAAGCCCCCTTGTTCATCTGCTATCCTGGGTACCTAGGGATTGGCAGAGAGCAAGTAAGTAAGTAAGTTTATTAAGGTATACACAAATACATTTACATAGATTATCATACATAGCAGCATATGTGTAGAGAACCTAGGATAACCCAAAAAAGTCAGACAGAGTGACTTATTTCCATTGGGGTCCTTTTTATACCTTAATATTATACATTGTAGGATATATATGTTATTATATTATAAAGGATATATGTATACTAGGAATAAGGTAAAAAGAGTTATTTACATATACATGTGTGTTAGCTAAAAAATAAAAATCATTCTCCTCCTTTCTGTCGCTACATTCATTAGGTACCTTTTGGTTCTCTTCTTGAACTGGCTCATGCTATGACTGGCTTTGACATGTGCAGGCAGTCTGTTCCATTCCTTTATTGCTGTACAATAAAAGGTGTTTGAAGCCTGGCCCTTGACTGTGGGAACTACAAAGTTGTGCTCTCTCCCCCTAGTACTATGACTGCTTTGGTTCCCAGCCTTGACAAAATTGGCAGCAAGATATTCTGGACACTGTTTGTGAGCAATTTTATAAACTTGATTTAATTTAAGTTGTTTTACTCTGTCTTCAATATTCAGCATATCCAATTGTTGTAATTCATCCTGGCCTACATGTTCTCTTGGACCCAGGTCCAGGATGAA
>WNWK01010525.1:0-69715 GCA_009830355.1 Cherax destructor | reverse complement strand
AGACTTATTCCCTATAATTTTACTCTTTTTGCCCCCTTTGCCTTTATACAAAGGAACAATACAGTCTCTCCCAAACCCCTGGGTTTACCCTTTTTATCTTTATTGAAAAAAGCCCAACCACTAAAAAACTATTCCTCATGCAACATTTCTATCTTTACCCCATCAATCCCAGCTCCCTTTCCCCCCTTTCTTCTACTCACTGCCCCAAATTTCCCCCACACTCAAAACTGGTCTTCCCAACTCCTATAAGATGTTTTTCCCTCCGCCTATACACAAATCCAGCTTCTCTATCTTCATCAACTTTAAAAATTCCTAAAAATATTCCCCCATTTTCCCCTTCCTCTCTCTCCTTTAATAATTCCCCCTTTTTTAAAATCAAACCCTTTCCCCCGGCTTTCAACGAAATATCACCTAAAACGTTTTATATTTTTAACAAAATGTGTTGATCTCCCCCTCTCTTTTTCTTTTTTCTTTGTTCCCCTCTCTAACCCCTTTTTTTTTCCCCATAATTTTCCTCCTTACATAAACTTCTCTTTGTAAAAACCTCTCTGTAGCTTATTCTTTACTTTTTCCTTTACATCATTCCAGCAATCGGTCTTCTTCCCTCCTGCCCCCACTTTCTTGTAACCACACTATTTCTTAAACCTACCCCATACATCTTCTACCCTATTCCTATAGTCTCGCTAGCCCATCTATCCTTCAATAGTTGTTTATATCTTTCCCTAACTGCCTCTTCCTTTAGTTTTATAAACCTTCCCCTCTTTCTTACTTGTGCTTCTATTTTCCTTGCCCCACCCCTTTTACTCTCACTGTAGCTACAAATAAAAAAATGGTCTGAATTTTCTGGGCCTCTATAACATGTACTCCGAAATCTACTCAACAATCCATTATCTACCTACGTAGTCTAAAAACCCTGTCATTATGCCCTGCATCATATCTTGTATACTTATTTATCCTCTTTTTCTTAAAATATGTGTTACCTATAACCAAACCTCATTCTATACAAAGTTTCATCAAAGGGCTCCCATTATAATTTACACCTGGCACCCCAAACTTACCTACCACACCCTCTCTACATGTTTCTCCTACTTTAGCATTTAGGTCCCCTACTACAATTACTCTCTCACTTGGTTCAAAGGTTCCTGCACACTTGCTTAACAGCTCCCAAAATCTCTCTCTCTCCTCTACACTCCTCTCTTCTCCAGGTGCATACACGCTTATTATGATCCACTTTTCGCATCCGACCCTTATTTTATTCCAGATAATCCTTGAATTTATACATTTATATTTTCTCTTCTCCTTTCATAACAGATCCTTCAACATTATTGCTACCAATTTCTTAGCTCTAACTCCCTCTGATAATTCCCCATATATAAAATGTCGAACTAATGTTGTGTGGAATTATTTAATTAACCATTTGACTGTCGCAACCGCAATTCTGAGTGCTCTCCTGTTGTCGCAAAATATTCGAAAAAACAAAAAAATTATTATCAAAATGTTAAGATTAGTTTACTAATTGTTTTTATCCTAAAAAAAAAAATTTGCGATCAGTACTTATCGAGATATGGAGGCGTAAAATTGGCAGAAAATGAGCTGCGTATGGCAACACCGGTACACTTATATTTACTCCCATTCGAAGGTTTCTTGTATTTTCCAATATTTGTTTTTTTCCAAGTAATTTATATGGCCTGTGAGACCAAAGTAAAGTGCATTATATTGTTTACAGAACTTGTTTACACAAACCAACAATGCAAAAAGTTTTTTATTGCTATTGTTCTATAATATATACACATATATATAATGACTGGACACTTTCCATCAACTTCCCTTAGTGCTTGAAGCTGTGTGTACTCACCTAATTGTGTTTGCAGGGGTCGAGACTCAGCTCCTGGCCCTACCTCTTCGCTGTCCGCTACTGGGTCTCTGCTCTCCCTGCTCCATGAGCTTTATCATACCTTGTTTTAAAACTATGTATGGTTCCTGCCTCCACTATATCTTTCTCTAGACTATTCCACTTCCTGACTACTCTGTGGCTGAAGAAATGCTTCCTAACATCCCTTTGACTCATCTGAGTCTTCAGCTTCCAGTTGTGTCCCCTTGTTTCTGTGTTCCCTCTCTGGAACATCCTGTCACTGTCTATCTTGTCGATTCCCCGCAGTATTTTGTATGTCGTTATCATGTCTCCTCTGACCCTTCTTTCCTCCAGTGTTGTTAGTCCTATTTCCCTCAACCTTTCTTCATAGGACAGACCCCTGAGTTGTGGAACTAACCTTGTCGCAAACCTTTGCACTTTCTCTAGTTTCTTTACGTGCTTGACCAGGTGTGGGTTCCAGACTGGTGCTGCATACTCGAGTATGGGCCTGACGTACACGGTGTACAGTGTCTTGAACGATTCCTTGTTAAGGTAACGGAACGCTAATCTAAGGTTTGCCAGTCGCCCATATGCTGCCCCAGTTATCTGGTTGATGTGTGCCTCTGGAGACGTGTCCCCAAGGTCTTTCTCATTTGCCGATGTTTGTAGCCTTTGTCCGCCTAGCCTGTACTCTGTCAGCGGTCTTCTTTGCCCTTCTCCGATCTTCATGACTTTGCATTTGGTGGGATTGAATTCGAGAAGCCATTTGCTAGACCAGATGTCAAGCTTGTCCAGGTCTGTTTGCAGTCCTGCTTGGTCCTCCTCCGATGTGATTCTCCTCATTAATTTCACATCATCTGCGAACAGAGACACTTCTGAGTCTATCCCGTCCGTCATGTCATGTGTGTGTGTGTGTGTGTGTGTGTGTGTGTGTTGACATAAATTTGCTGAGTCAGGGTAAGGCAGCTGTCAAAATGACATATTATACCATTACTCACCACCCCCACTGCTGTCAACCTGTCAACACAAAAGGGGTTGCATGTCTTCTTCCCCACAACCTCCTTCCTAGCTTCCTTTCTTTCTTCATTCCTTCCTTCCTTTCTTACTTATTTCCTTCCTTCCTTTCTTATTTCCTTCCTTCCTCTCATCTCTTCCTTCCTCTCATCTCTTCCTTCCTCTCATCTCTTCCTTCCTTTCTCTCATCTCTTCCTTCCTGCTTTCCTTTCTTCCTTCATTCCTTCCTTTTTTTCTTCCTTTCTTACTTCTTTTGTTCCTTCCTTCCTCTCATCTCTCCTTCTTTTCTTTCTTTCTTCTTTCCTTCCTTCCTTCCTCTCATCTCTTGTTTCCTTCCTTCCTTCCTTTCATCTCTTCCTTCCTTCCTTCCTCTCATCTCTTCCTTCCTTCCTTCTGGTATCCTGGGCATTGCTTTCAGTCACAAACTCCTCAAAACCATGAAATTCATCTTCAGAGACACTTCCATCTGTGTTAGAAGTATCACTGTGTTAGAGCTATCACTGTGTTAGAACTATCACTGTGTTAGAACTATCACTGTGTTAGAGCTATCACTGTGTTAGAACTATCACTGTGTTAGAGCTATCACTGTGTTAGAACTATCACTGTGTTAGAACTATCACTGTGTTAGAGCTATCACTGTGTTAGAACTATCACTGTGTTAGAGCTATCACTGTGTTAGAACTATCACTGTGTTAGAACTATCACTGTGTTAGAGCTATCACTGTGTTAGAACTATCACTGTGTTAGAACTATCACTGTGTTAGAACTATCACTGTGTTAGAACTATCACTGTGTTAGAACTATCACTGTGTTAGAGCTATCACTGTGTTAGAACTATCACTGTGTTAGAGCTATCACTGTGTTGAACTATCACTGTGTTAGAACTATCACTGTGTTAGAACTATCACTGTGTTAGAACTATCACTGTGTTAGAGCTATCACTGTGTTAGAACTATCACTGTGTTAGAGCTATCACTGTGTTAGAGCTATCACTGTGTTAGAGCTATCACTGTGTTAGAGCTATCACTGTGTTAGAGCTATCACTGTGTTAGAGCTATCACTGTGTTAGAGCTATCACTGTGTTAGAGCTATCACTGTGTTAGAACTATCACTGTGTTAGAGCTATCACTGTGTTAGAACTATCACTGTGTTAGAGCTATCACTGTGTTAGAACTATCACTGTGTTAGAACTATCACTGTGTTAGAACTATCACTGTGTTAGAACTATCACTGTGTTAGAACTATCACTGTGTTAGAGCTATCACTGTGTTAGAACTATCACTGTGTTAGAGCTATCACTGTGTTAGAACTATCACTGTGTTAGAGTTATCACTGTGTTAGAACTATCACTGTGTTAGAACTATCACTGTGTTAGAACTATCACTGTGTTAGAGCTATCACTGTGTTAGAACTATCACTGTGTTAGAACTATCACTGTGTTAGAGCTATCACTGTGTTAGAACTATCACTGTGTTAGAACTATCACTGTGTTAGAACTATCACTGTGTTAGAACTATCACTGTGTTAGAACTATCACTGTGTTAGAGCTATCACTGTGTTAGAACTATCACTGTGTTAGAGCTATCACTGTGTTAGAACTATCACTGTGTTAGAACTATCACTGTGTTAGAACTATCACTGTGTTAGAGCTATCACTGTGTTAGAACTATCACTGTGTTAGAACTATCACTGTGTTAGAACTATCACTGTGTTAGAACTATCACTGTGTTAGAGCTATCACTGTGTTAGAGCTATCACTGTGTTAGAGCTATCACTGTGTTAGAGCTATCACTGTGTTAGAGCTATCACTGTGTTAGAGCTTATCACTGTGTTAGAACTATCACTGTGTTAGAGCTATCACTGTGTTAGAACTATCACTGTGTTAGAGCTATCACTGTGTTAGAACTATCACTGTGTTAGAACTATCACTGTGTTAGAACTATCACTGTGTTAGAACTATCACTGTGTTAGAACTATCACTGTGTTAGAGCTATCACTGTGTTAGAACTATCACTGTGTTAGAGCTATCACTGTGTTAGAACTATCACTGTGTTAGAGCTATCACTGTGTTAGAACTATCACTGTGTTAGAACTATCACTGTGTTAGAACTATCACTGTGTTAGAGCTATCACTGTGTTAGAACTATCACTGTGTTAGAGCTATCACTGTGTTAGAACTATCACTGTGTTAGAACTATCACTGTGTTAGAACTATCACTGTGTTAGAGCTATCACTGTGTTAGAACTATCACTGTGTTAGAGCTATCACTGTGTTAGAACTATCACTGTGTTAGAACTATCACTGTGTTAGAACTATCACTGTGTTAGAACTATCACTGTGTTAGAACTATCACTGTGTTAGAGCTATCACTGTGTTAGAACTATCACTGTGTTAGAGCTATCACTGTGTTAGAACTATCACTGTGTTAGAACTATCACTGTGTTAGAACTATCACTGTGTTAGAACTATCACTGTGTTAGAACTATCACTGTGTTAGAGCTATCACTGTGTTAGAACTATCACTGTGTTAGAACTATCACTGTGTTAGAAGTATCACTGGGGAAGAGAAGAGTCCCAGATTTGCCAGGGAGTCAGATAATTCTTACCACTAGGGATGCTGAACAAGGACTGCTGAAATGGCTTTCCCACAATGCACCACTGGCTGCCCAATTTTTTTTATACTGACTACACAGACCCATTCTCTCACATATAGGCCTACCAGCTTTCTCCCACTTGATTTGAGGCCGCTAGAATGTGTGCGTATTAATACGACGGAAACAGTGACTCGTAAGAGTATATATACGACCGCACCGAAACACTTAAATAAAACATTATGAGGAAATGTTATTAAAAAATGAATAATATATTTTAGAAATAAATCTACAAGATATACTTAAAATAAAATGATAGAGTGAGTGAAGGTGAAGGCTAGGGATCAGTGGTGGAGGACCAGGTGTGGGATCAGTGGTGGAGGACCAGGTGTGGGATCAGTGGTGGAGGACCAGGTGTGAGATCAGTGGTGGAGGACCAGGTAATGGGATCAGAGTGGTGGAGGACCAGGTGTAGATCAGTGATGGACGACTAGGTGTGGGATCAGAGTGGTGGAGGACCAGGTTGGATCAGTGGTAGAGGACCAGGTGTGGGATCAGTGGTGGAGGACCAGGTGTGGATCGGTGGTGGAGGACCAGGTGTGGGATCAAAAGTGGTGGAGGACCAGGTGTGGGATCAGTGGTGGAGACCAGGTGGGATCAGTGGTGGAGGACCAGGTGTGGGATCAGTGGTGGAGGACCAGGTGTGGGATCAGAGTTGTGGAGGACCAGGTGTGGGATCAGTGGTGGAGGACCAGGTGTGGGATCAGTGGTGGAGGACCAGGTGTGGGATCAGTGGTGGAGGACCAGGTGTGGATCAGTGGTGGAGGACCAGGTGGGGATCAGTGGTGGAGGACCAGGTTGGATCAGTGGTGGAGGACCAGGTGTGGATCAGTGGTGGAGGACCAGGTGTGGGATCAGTGGTGGAGGACCAGGGTGTGGGATCAGTGGTGGAGGACCAGGTGTGGGATCAGGTAGTGGAGGACCAGGTGTGGGATCAGTGGTGGAGGACAGGTGGGATCAGTGGTGGAGGACCAGTGTGGGATCAGTGGTGGAGGACCAGGTGTGGGATCAGTGGTGGAGGACCAGGTGTGAGATCAGTAGTGGAGGACCAGGTGTGGATCAGATGGTGGAGGACCAGGTGTGAGATCAGTGATGGACGACCAGGTGTGGGATCGAGTGGTGGAGGACCAGGTGTGGGATCAGTGGTAGAGGACCAGGTGTGGGATCAGTGGTGGAGGACCAGGTGTGGGATCAGTGGTGGAGGACCAGGTGTGGGATCAGAGTGGTGGAGGACCAGGTGTGGGATCAGTGGTGGAGGACCAGGTGTGGGATCAGTGGTGGAGGACCAGGTGTGGGATCAGTGGTGGAGGACCAGGTGTGGGATCAGAGTAGTGGAGGACCAGGTGTGGGATCAGTGGTGGAGGACCAGGTGTGGGATCAGTGGTGGAGGACCAGGTGTGGGATCAGTGGTGGAGGACCAGGTGTGGGATCAGTGGTGGAGGACCAGGTGTGGGATCAGTGGTGGAGGACCAGGTGTGAGATCAGTGGTGGAGGACCAGGTGTGGGATCAGAGTGGTGGAGGACCAGGTGTGAGATCAGTGATGGACGACCAGGTGTGGGATCAGAGTGGTGGAGGACCAGGTGTGGGATCAGTGGTAGAGGACCAGGTGTGGGATCAGTGGTGGAGGACCAGGTGTGGGATCAGTTATGGAGGACCAGGTGTGGTATCAGAGTGGTGGAGGACCAGGTGTGGGATCAGTGGTGGAGGACCAGGTGTGGGATCAGTGGTGGAGGACCAGGTGTGGGATCAGTGGTGGAGGACCAGGTGTGGGATCAGAGTAGTGGAGGACCAGGTGTGGGATCAGTGGTGGAGGACCAGGTGTGGATCAGTGGTGGAGGACCAGGTGGGGATCAGTGGTGGAGGACCAGGTGTGGGATCAGTGGTGGAGGACCAGGTGGGATCAGTGGTGGAGGACCAGGTGTGAGATCAGTGGTGGAGGACCAGGTGTGGGATCAGAGTGGTGGAGGACCAGGTGTGAGATCAGTGATGGACGACCAGGTGTGGGATCAGAGTGGTGGAGGACCAGGTGTGGGATCAGTGGTGAGGACCAGGTGTGGATCAGTGGTGGAGGACCAGGTGTGGATCAGTGGTGGAGGACCAGGTGGGATCAGAGTGGTGGAGGACCAGGTGTGGATCAGTGTGGAGGACCAGGTGTGGGATCAGTGGTGGAGGACCAGGTGTGGATCAGTGGTGGAGGACCAGGTGTGGGATCGAGTAGTGGAGGACCAGGTGTGGGATCAGTGGTGGAGGACCAGGTGTGGGATCAGAGTGGTGGAGCACCAGGTGTGGGATCAGAGGGGTGGAGGACCAGGTGTGGGATCAGAGTGGTGGAGGACCAGGTGTGGGATCAGAGTGGTGGAGGACCAGGTGTGGGATCAGGAGTTGTTGGGTCAGGTAATGGCTTCAGGTGTGGGATCTGGTGAGGGTTGCGTAATGAGGTTGGGTGAAGGTGGTCGGTTCACTTGACGGAATGTCCGTAAGTTTGTTGGTGAAGGTGAGGGTCGGGTGGGGGGATGTGTGTTGGGGCATGTGATGGGGAGGGTCAGGTGGGGGGATGTGGTTGGAGTACCAGTGTGATAGGGGAGGGTCAGGTGAGGATGTGTTGGGGTAATGTGATGGGAGGGTCAGTGGAGGGAGGTGTGTTGGGGAATGTGATGGGAGGTCCGGGTGAGGGAGGTGTGTTGGGGCCAATGTGATGGGAGGATCGGGTGAGGGAGGTTGTTGGGAAGTGATGGGGAAGGTCGGGGAGGGGAGGTCGTGTTGGGGTCAATGTGATGGGGAGGGTCGAGTGGGAGGGTGTTGGGGTAATGTGATGGGGAAGGTCGGGTGAGGGGGGGTGTGTTGGGGTAATGTGGGGAGGGCAGGTGGAGGTGTGTGGAGTTAATGTGATGGGAGGTCGGGTGAGGGAAGGTGTGTTGGGGTAATGTGATGGGGAGTCGGGTGAGAGGGGTGGTTGGGGTAATGTGATGGGGAGGCCCAGGTAGGGAGGTGTGTTATGGAATGGATGGGGAGGTCGGTGAGGGAAGGTGTGGGGTAATGTGATGGGGAGGTCGGGTGAAGGGGGAGTGTGTGGAATGTGATAGGGAGGGTCGGGTGAGGGAAGGTGTGTTGGGGTAATCGTGGGGAGGGTCGAGTGAGGGAGAGGTGTGTTGGGGTAATGTGATGGGAGGGTCGGGTGAGGGGAAGGTGTGTTGGGGTAATGTGATGGGAGGGTCGGGTGAGGGGAAGGTGTGTTGGGTAATGTGATAGGGAGGGTCGGGTGAGGGGAAGGTGTGTTGGGGTAATGTGATGGGGAGGATTGGTGAGGAGAGGTGCGTTGAGGTAATGTGATGGGGAGGGCGGGTGAGGGGAAGGTGTGTTGGGGTAATGTGATGGGAGGATCGGGTGAAAGAGGGTGTGTTGGGGTAATGTGATGGGGAGGATCGGGTGAGGGGAGGGTGTTGGGGTAATGTGATGGGGAGGATCGGGTGAGGGGAGGGTGTTGGGGTAATGTGATGGGGAGGATCGGGTGAGGGGAGGTGTGATGGGGAGGATCGGGTGAGGGAAGGTGTGTTGGGGTAATGTGATGGGGAGGGTCGGGTGAGGGGAGGTGTGTTGGGGCATTGTGATGGGGAGGGTCGGGTGAGGGGAAGGTGTGTTGAGGTAATGTGATGGGGAGGATCGGGTGAGGGGAGTGTTGGGGTAATGTGATGGGGAGGATCAGGTGAGGGGGAGGTGTGTTGGGGTATTGTGATGGGGAGGGTAGGGTGAGGGGAGGTGTGTTGGGGTATTGTGATGGGGAGGGTAGGGTGAGGGGAGGTGTGTTGGGGTAATGTGATGGGGAGGGTCGGGTGAGGTGGAGGTGTGTTGGGGCATTGTGATGGGGAGGGTCGTGTGAGGGGAAGGTGTGTTGGGGTAATGTGATGGGGAGGGGGCGGGGTGGTGATGATAGAGAGGTGTGTGGGGTTGAGGGAGGGGTATGCATAAGTACAATTACCATACATAGTACACATTATCATTACACAGGTACATTTAAGTACAATTATCATACAGAGGTACACATAAGTATCCATATACAGGTACATATAAATACAATCATCATATACAGTAACACATGTGTAAATTACAAACCAGAATAACCCCCCCCCCAAAAAAAAAAAAAAAAAAATAATTACTTTTTTCCAGTGGGTTAATTGTAATATCTTATTAGTTAAACCTTCAAAGTTTAAACAGCTAAGTTACACAACTGTGTGGAAATCAGTTACAATAAAAGGAGATATTCCAGGAATAACGTAAACTGAGTTATTTATATTAACATTAAAGAGAAGATCAGCGAACAGTAACAGTACGTGAATGTTACCTGAAGTGATGATGTGAGTCAGTGAAGGAGTGGGGTGAGTCAGTGAAGGAGTGTGGTGAGTCAGTGAAGGAGAGAGGTGAGTCAGTGAACTATTGTGGTGAGTCAGTGAAGGAGTGAGGTGAGTCAGTGAAGGAGTGAAGTGAGTCAGTGACGGAGTGTGGTGGGTCAGTGAAGGAGTGAGGTGAGTCAGTGAAGGAGTGTGGTGAGTCAGTGAATTAGTGTGGTGAGTCAGTGAAGGAGTGTGGTGAGTCAGTGAAGGAGAGAGGTGAGTCAGTGAACTATTGTGGTGAGTCAGTGAAGGAGTGTGGTGAGTCAGTGAAGGAGTGAGGTGAGTCAGTGAATGAGTGTGGTGAGTCAGTGAAGGAGTGTGGTGAGTCAGTGAAGGAGTGAGGTGAGTCAGTGAATGCGTGTGATGAGTCAGTGAAGGAGTGTGGTGAGTCAGTGAAGGAGAGAGGTGAGTCAGTGAACTATTGTGGTGAGTCAGTGAAGGAGTGTGGTGAGTCAGTGAAGGAGTGTGGTGAGTCAGTGAAGGAGAGAGGTGAGTCAGTGAACTATTGTGGTGAGTCAGTGAAGGAGTGTGGTGAGTCAGTGAAGGAGTGAGGTGAGTCAGTGAATGCGTGTGATGAGTCAGTGAAGGAGCGAGGTGGGTCAGTGAAGGAGTGAGTCAGTGAAGGAGTGAGGTGAGTCAGTGAAGGAGTGAGGTGAGTCAGTGAAGGATTGAGGTGAATTTGAATTATTCTAGGGAGGGGAAGGATTTGCCAGATAGTCTATTTTGAAAATACGCTCAGATGACAGCTAGATTAGGTTAGGTTAGGTAAGGTTCGTCAGGAAACAGGACAAGTGGCTCCTAAAGCTGGGTTTTAAATGTTGACCCCCATTGGAGCTTTTGATCATCTGACTGAGTCCTTTTCCTGGCTTACTGGTCCATCCCTTCAAAAATTATGATCATTGTTATAACCATTCATCTTATATCCGCGTGATAGCCTTCTTCTGGCGCTGGGGGTCTGGGCGATTGGGGGGGGTCTCGCCCTGAGGGAAGGGGCGGGGAGTCGAGGTAGGGGAAGTTGGGCACTGGGCATCGGGGCTGGGGGTCGGGGTTCATCGTCGGGGTTCATCGTCGGGGATGGGGTCTGGCACTGGGGGTCGGTCGCAAAGGATAATTCAGTCAACATATTTGTGGAAAAAACATAGCAATGGGCACTGCAGAGGAGTGCAGAGGAGCGCAGTGGGATCAAGTCAACTATGTCCTACATGAAACAAGATCTGAAGATATCCTAAACAATGTGGATTCGATGTAAACTAGAAAGAGAGAGACGCTCAGTATATAGTCAAAGACGAAGAATCACAGAGCTGCTGAAAGAGGACAGTATATCTGAAATACGATACTCGATGTTTAGTGAGACTTTAACCAGGCTAAGGGTCAACAATCTAAATTAATTTTTTTGACTGAGACTCAAAATTCGTTGAATCCAAAAATCTTTGATATTATCATAACACCACAAGACTTCGAAAAGGCAAAATATGACATGCCCATGCACTCTGCTCCAGGTCCAGACTCGTGGAACTCCGTGTTCATCAAAAACTTCAAGTAGCCCCTTTCACTTTCCTTTAGCATTCTACGGAGAGGAAAGAGGGACACATGAATCATCCCACAATCACTAAAAAGAACAGGCATATCCCCACTCCACAAAGGTGACAGTAGAGCAATTGCAAAAAAATTACAGAACGATAGCACTAACGTCCCATATCATTAAAATCTTTGAGGGGGTTCTAATAAGCAAGATCGCCACCCACCTAGATACCCATCAGCTATACAACCCAGGGCAACATGGGTTTATAGCAGATCGCTCCTATGAAGTATACAGGGACTTTGCAAAAGCCTTCGACAGGTGCTACCATGGTGTAATAGTTCACAAAATGGAACTATTACACCATGGAACAACAGGGAAAAATGTTAGATGGATCTATAACTTCTTAATTAATAGAACACAAAGAGTAATAGTAAACGGAGTAAAGTCTGAGGCTGCTACAGTGAAAAACCCTGTTCTAAAAGGCACAGTACTCGACCCATCCTGTTCCTCATCATCATATCTGACATAGACAGAGATGTATTCCACAGCACCGTATCCTCCTTTGCGAATGACACCCGAATTTGCAAGACAGTGTCTACCATCGAAGACACTGCAAGACTCCAAGCGGACATCAACCAAATCCTTACACGAGCCGCCGCAGTAAACGAAGAGAAAGTTTAGTTACTCTGATATGCAAAATTTGAGGAAATTAAAACTGAATCAGAATATAAAACAAATTCCAAACACACACTAGAAGGACCTTGGATCTCACCTTCAGAGGATCTCACCTTCAAGGATCACAACAATGTATCTACCATATCTGCAAGAAAAACGATAGACTGGATACTGAGAACCTTCAAAACTAGTGATGAGAAGCCCATGATGATTCTCTTCAAATCGCTTGTTCTCTCTAGGCTGGAATATTCCTGTACACTAACAGCCCCTTTCAAGGGAAGCGAAATTGCTCACCTGGAGAATGTACAGAGAACTTTCATGACACATAAGTATGATAAAGCATCTAAATTACTGGGAACAGTTGAAGTCAGTCAATTGATTTGTATTCCCTGGAATGCAGGAGAGAAAGATACATGATAATATACTATAATGTCCTAGAAGGATTAGTACCAAAATAGCACACGAAAATCACTAACTATGGAAGCAAAAGACTCGGCAGGAGATGCAACATTTCCTCACTGAAAATCAGTGGCACCACAAGTACGCTAAAAGACAACACACTAGGTGTAAGGGGCCAAAGACTGTTCAACTGCCTCCCAGCATACATAAGAGGATTACCAACAGACCTGTGGCTGTCTTCAAGAAGGCACAGGGCAGGCATCTAAAATCAGTACCTGATCAGCAGGGCTGTGGTTCGCACATCGATTTGCATGTGGCCAGCAGTAACAGCCTGGTTGATCAGGCTGTGATCTATTGCGAGGCCTGATGACAGACTGGGCCGCTGGGGTGTTGACTCCCGAAACCCTCTCCAGGTATACTCCCAGAAATATACCGCCAGGGGTCATCGTGTGGTGATGGTGGGTCAGTGTGCAGTGTTGGGGAAGTCAGCGCAGGAGACTGGAGGTCACAATGGGGGTTTGGGGTCACTGCAGTGTTGAGGGGGATGAGCGAAATCGACCTTTTTTTTTTATTATGCAAATATTTCAATGGAAATTTGTCTGTGAATTAAGCAGCATTTGAAACATAGGCACTGAGTTTTTAGTGACGTTTTGCCTTACAATTATATAGAAAAAACTAAATAATGCCCTATTTGATAGGGCTTATGGCAATCCCTCTCCTACAAAATTGGTAAGACATATATTGTTCTAGTTAAGATCAGATGAAAGACGAAGAGTTAGGTTATGAAAATATTGAGCGGTTTGAGCTTTCTGTCAAAAGATTGCATTATACGAAATGTTGAAATACGTGTTGTTGTTTTTTAAATTTGTTTGGGAAAACAAAAATCACTAACAACAAAAAGTACAAATGTGTCTCCAGGGAAGCTTGTACATCATATTTACAAAGGTTTTTAACATCATATGCAAACTAGAGAGAGATTACTCCTGTACTTCTACTATTAAGATCAGGCAACACATTACTTCCTGTCTATCATTGAAATAACCTGTTAACAGAGTTAGTTTAGTGTGACTAGAGAACGAAAGGTGTATATAGTTTAGCAGTTAGAAAGACATACCTATCACTTAAGTTTTCATAAGACAGTAAGGAACAGTAGTCCTGCCAGAGAGCTAAACATAAGAGGCAGGTTTATTTACCAGGATGGTTGCTGTGCACTGCTAACCTAGTTTTACCTCTATGGTACAAAAACTGAACTCACTTAAGTTTCACAATTATATAACATCACGGTATTACTGCTCTGGATGGTAGTTGAATACCAACCTGCAATATTCTGCCAGAGTGCGAAACCTTTATCAGGCTTCTATTACCCATATCAGTGTGAAATACCAAGAGATAAGCCCCAGAGCTGGTTTTTCTTTCCAGAATATTTTAATTGGCTGACCCCCCAATACATTGCGGATTACAGTATTTGTGTATCGTTCATGTCAGGCAGCGTGTTTATGGATAGCAGGTCTGTAATGGACTAACAATGAGCACGAGACAACTCATCGCAATTCAACCAGGAAGCAAGATTTGCCAACTATCTTCAGGACAATAATATGTCCCACGCTGCAGCCAATCCTCCATCTTAAACAGAGCGGGAATACCAACGACGCAAAAAGAATTGTAATGTTCCCATCACTGCTACCCATCTTCCAATTTAAATAAGCCAGCTTACAGCCCATTGTCCAGTGTAGTTTACACTGGACAGTGTAGTTTACACTGCACAGTGTAGTTTACACTGGACAGTGTAGTTTACACTGGACAGTGTAGTTTACACTGGACAAATGTTAAGTTACTAACCATAATTCTAAAGTTGTCGATGACAAGCTTCCAGGGTCGTGCACACTACCATCCTATAATATGAGTTTTTAGTATAATAACGTTTTATACCCCACACCCATCCTGTGGGTTGTTTATACCCCACACCCATCCTGTGGGTTGTTTATACCCCACACCCATCCTGTGGGTTGTTTATACCCCACACCCATCCTGTGGGCGGTAATAAGAAGATTACTGAGGCACATAATGGGTCCATGTACTGGGGCGTTAAATTCTATCAACTAAACAACGGTAATGAAATAGTTACAGAATATCTTGCTGCTAATAAAGGAATGGAACAGACTGCCTGCACATGTCAAAGACAGTCATAGCATGAACCAGTTCAAGAAGAGAACCAAAAGGTACCTAATGAATGTAGCGACAGAAAGGGAGTAGAATGATTTTCTATGTTTTTTAGCTAACACACATGTATATGTAAATAACTCTTTTTACCTTATTCCTAGTATATATCCTTTATAGTATAATAATAAGATATTATCTCCTTCATAGTATAATTAGATATTATCTCCTTTATAGTATAATAAGATATTATCTCCTTTATAGTATAATAAGATATTATCTCCTTTATAGTATAATAATAATAAGGTATTAAAAGGACCTCAATGGAAATAAGTCACTCTGACTGACTTTTTGGGTTATCCCAGGATCTCTACACATATGCTGCTATGTATGATAATCTATGTAAATGTATTTGTGTATACCTGAATAAACTTACTTACATATTTATCTGGTTACAGTCGTAATGAGTTCATTAGAGTGTAAAACAGAAACCAGTTAAATGTTTTACACTCTGGCAGTAGGTAGCAGATTGTTAGGCAGCAATTTTAAGAGACGTTCTACAGTTCAGTAAAATGGATTTCTGATAAAAGTATTGCACTCTAGCAGGAGGTAGAGACAGAAATAATTTTGTTAAGGTGCCCCATTGCTCGATTGTTAGTGCACTCAGCTAACACACTGAGGTCCATGGTTCGATCCCCGGTACGGGTGGAAACATTAGGACGTGTTTCCTTAAGACACCTGCTGTCTCTGTTCACCTGTCTGCAAAATAGGTACCTGGGTGTTAATCGACGGTGTGGGTCGCATCCTGGGACAAAATTAACCTAATTTGCCCGAAATGCTCTGCAAACAAGGGCTTTATATATAGTAGTATGTCAGCTAGGCCTGTGTACATTGTAAATGCATTTGTAGAAATAAATTATATTATTATTATTATTATTATTAAAACATCATTGTTAAGTGCAGGTGTCCTACCCTTCCCTGGGTCAGTAATCAATACTTCCCATCCCTAGGTTGTAAATGATCTATAAGGTTCAATTATAAGGTTTATTATAACAACAATTACTATCACTAATACTAGGACTATTATTATTATTATTATTATTATTATTATTATTATTATTATTATTATTATTATTATTATTATTATTATTATTATTATTATTATTATAATTATTATTACTATTGCTAATAATGTATTAATTCTTATTATTAATTTTGTAATATAAAACAATAATAATAATAATAAAATAATAATAATTTTTTGAGTTGGTGAAGAAGGCAGAGTTGGGAGTGGTGTGGAGCTGGAGAAACTTTGCCCAACTGGAAAATTCCAGTACTTGGGGGAACACGAACCGAGTTCTGATATGATCTAGTACCTGCGTCCCACCTGGACTCTGTGTGAAAGACGCAGTAACCATACAAAGACACGTAGACAGAACACCGCGTCCACACTCTGACACTCTATGATAGACAGACATTATGCTAACTAATACATGTGCTGTAGACAAACCACTGCGTCTACACCCTGATAGTATATGATAGCCCACAGCGTCGACATCCTGACTGTGTTTAACAGCTTAACAGAGAATATCTGAGAGACAGTAAGGCAACACAGACAGGTAGACACGACAGTTCTTCATTACAAACAACGTGTAAGTCTTTAACTTTCAAGAAATTACACATATCTCTGGGAAGACTAATGTTATGTTTTATCAACTTGTGTAAAAACAACCTGTGCCACCCACTGCTGCTTCCAAGATGACCCTGTGCCACCCACTGCTGCTTCCAAGATGACCCTGTGCCACCCACTGCTGCTTCCAGGATGACCCTGTGCCACCCACTGCTGCTTCCAGGATGACCCTGTGCCACCCACTGCTGCTTCCAAGATGACCCTGTGCCACCCACTGCTGCCTCCAACATGACTGTCCCACCCACTGCTGCTTCCAAGATGACCCTGTGCCACCTACTGCTTCTTCCAAAATGGCCCTGTGCCACCTACTGCTGATTTCAAGATGACCCTGTGCTACCCACTGCTGCTTCCAAGATGACCCTGTGCTACCCACTGCTGCTTCCAAGATGACCCTGTGCCACCCACTGCTGCTTCCAACATGACCCTGCGCCACCCACTGCTGCCTCCAACATGACCCTGTCCCACCCACTGCTGCCTCCAACATGACTGTCCCACCCACTGCTGTTTCCAACATGACCCTGTCCCACACACTCTTGCTTTAAATCCGATACTGTGCCACCCACTGTTGCTTCCAACCAGATCATGTGCCAGCCACTCCAGCTTTAAACCTGACCCTGTGCCAACCACTCTTGCTTTAAACCTGACCCTGTGCCACCCACTGTTTCCTCCAACTTGATCCTGTGCCAGCCACTCCAGTTTAAACCTGGCATTGAGGCACACACTGCAGTCTCCAGCCTGGCCCTGTGCTCCCCACTGATGCCTCCATCTTTACCGTAAGGCACCTACTGCTGCTTCTATTCTCACTTTGTGACACCCACTACTGCATTCAAGTTTACTCTGTACCACCCATTGCTGCCTCCAAACTTACCGTGTGCCAGTCACTGCTGCCTTCAACCTGACACTCTGCCACTCACTGTTTCCTTCAACCTGACACTGTGCCACCAGTCCTTCATCCAATTTGTCTATGTGGCACCCACTGCTGCTTCCATACTGACCCTGTGCAGCCAACAGATAATTCCGACCTGACACTGTGCCACCCACTGCTATTTCTACCCTTACAATGTGCCGCTGACACTCTGCCTCCAATCTATCAATTTGCTACACACTGCTGCCTCCAACGTGACCCTGTGCCGCCCTCTGCTGCTTCCAACCTGTCCCTGTACCACCCACTGCTGGTAAAACCTGACCCTGTGCCACCCACTACTTCCTCCAACCAAACGCTCTGCCGCCCACTGCTGCATCCAAAATGTTCATGTGCCACCCACTATTGCTTCCATACTGAAAAAGTGCCACACACTGCTGCCTCAAACAGGGCGCTGTGCCAACCACCGCTACTCCTTACATGACTCTGTGCCACCCACTGCTACTTCTAACATGACCCAAAATCACCCACTGCTGCCTCCAGCCTGATCCAAAAAACCACATAGTGCTGTTTCCAACATGACTCTGTGCCACCCTCTACGACTTCTAAACTGACTCTGTGCCACCCACTTGTTACAAAACTCGTCTTCTTAATTCTCCTGAGGATGGTAGAGAGTTAAGGTAATTTACTTTCGTTTAACACTTGGGTCTGTTTACGGTTTCGTAACAAGAAATTGTAATAATTCGGGATTGCAAAACAAATAACTAAAATTTAAAGTCTTTACTAGTTAAGTAGTTTGATTGAATATATACGTATATAAAGATACGACAATTGACATAAAATAAGAAGTTTAACTCCTACACTTCTCTTGGTATGTACATTATATATATATAACTTCATTAACTATTAAGATCCATTTCAACAAGCATATTAATAATGATAAATCAACCTTATAAGTTCGGACTTTGTACTATCTTCACCAATTATCTCAACCACAAGGTAACCTACAATGGTTACCAAGACTTATTCAGTAATCTGAACCATTAATTCACCAGAGTATGGAAGGACTCGAAAGTGACAGACTTAAGAAAGGAAATCAACTAAGAAAGGAAATCAACCACCGGAGAGAGAACTTGATACGTCTCCCATGAGAGGTCAGCGAGTGAGGTCAACCCCCACAGTCCAAACATTGGATGTGATGACGTTGACTCACAGTGGTACGGCAGACACAGCCAGGTAAACCAGTGAGCAGCTTGTTAGCCAAACATCTTACCTTGTGGAGAGCCAACCACAACTCTCAAACAAAATACGTATAAATGTTGCATCCTACCTAAGACATAGCTAAATCAAATAATAGTATAAAGTAAGACATTTTCGTTTTAGCTAATAATGAAAATATCTCCAATATACAATTATGATAATAAAATATACACAATATTAACAATACAAAATGTTTAAATAAACAGATTAGTTCAGGGTCCGCAACACCACTGCTGCTACTAACCTGTCCCTGTGCCACCATCAGCTGAATACTTCTTTACCCAGTGCCACTTATTGCTGATAATATCCTGACGCTGTGCCACAAACTGCTGCAGTCAACATGTCCCTGAGCCACCCACTTGTGCCTACAACCTGACGCTGTAGATGGAAGCAGCATTGGGTGGCACTACTGCCTCAATATTGACTCAGTACCACCCACTGCTGCCAAAAACTTGTCTCTGTGCCACCCACTGCTGCCTCCAACCTGCCATGTGTCACCCACTGCCGCATCCACCTTGTCACTGCACCACTCATTATTTCTACAAGCTACATCTTGTGTCACCCACTGCTGACTCTATCGTACCTCTAAGCCACCTACTGCTGCCTTCAACTTGACCCTGTGCTACCCACTGCTGCCTCCAACCTGCCTGTAAAAAACCCACTGCTATAAACCAACCCACTGTACCTTCATCCTGACACTGCCACCCATTGTTACCTTCATCCTGACACTGCCACCCACTGCTGTCTTCATCTTGACACTCTGCCACCCATTGCTGTCTTCATCATGACACTCTGCCACCCACTGCCGACTTCATCCTGACACTCTGCCACCCACTGCTGTCTCCATCATGACACTCTGCCACCCACTGCTGTCTCCATCATGACACTCTGCCACCCACTGCTGTCTTCATCACGACACTCTGCAACCCACTGCTGTCTTCATCATGACACTCTGCCACCCACTGCTGTCTTCATCACGACACTCTGCCACCCACTGCTGTCTTCATCATGACACTCTGCCACCCACTGCTGTCTGTCTCGCGCCCAGCAGACGGAGGATCAAACCTCCACAAAGTATTGCGCTGAATAACCCAAATAGGTTTAGCGCTTAACATGAATTAAAAAAAAAAAAAAAAGACACTCTGCCACCCACTGCTGTCTTGATCATGACACTCTGCCACCCACTGCTGTCTTCATTATGACACTGCCACCCACTGTTGTCTTCATCATGACACTCTGCCACCCACTGCTGTCTCCATCATGACACTCTGCCACCCACTGCTGTCTTCATCATGACACTCTGCCACCCACTGCTGTCTTCATTATGACACTGCCACCCACTGCTGTCTTCATCATGACACTCTGCCACCCACTGCTGTCTCCATCATGACACTCTGCCACCCACTGCTGTCTTCATCACGACACTGTACTCACTTAGTTGTACTCACCTAGTTGTTGTTGCAGAGGTCGAGACATAGCTCCTGGCCCCGCCTCTTCACTGGCCGCTACTGGGTCACTCTCCTGCCCCATGAGCTTTATCATACCTCTTCTTAAAGCTATGTATGGAGCCTGCCTCCACTACATCACTTCCTAAACTATTCCACTTCCCGACAACTCTGTGACTGAAGAAATACTTCCTAACATCCCTGTGATTCATCTGAGTCTTCAACTTCCAACTGTGTCCCCTTGTTGCTGTGTCCCACATCTGGAACATTCTGTCTCTGTCCACCTTGTCAATTCCTCTTAGTATTTTATATGTCGTTATTATGTGTTCCCTATCTCTCCTGTCCTCCAGTGTCGTCAGGTCTATTTCCCTTAACATCTCCTCGTTGGACATACCCCTTAGCTCCGGGACTAGTCTTGTTGCAAACCTTTGCACTTTCTCTAGTTTCCTTACGTGCTTGGCTAGGTGTTGGTTCCAAACTGGTGCTGCATACTCCAGTATGGGCCTAACGTACGCAGTGTACAGGGTCCTGAACGATTCCTTATTAAGATGTCGGAATGCTGTTCTTAGGTTTGCTAGGCGTCCGTATGCTGCAGCAGTGATATGGTTGATGTGCGCCTCAGGAGATGTGCCTGGTATTATACTCACCCCAAGATCTTTTTCCTTGAGTGAGGTTTGTAGTCTCTGGCCCCCTAGACTGTACTCCGTCTGCGGCCTTCTTTGCCCTTCCCCAATCTTCATATCTTTGCACTTGGTGGGGTTGAACTCCAGGAGCCAATTGCTGGACCATGCTTGCAGCCTGTCCAGATCCCTTTGTAGTTCTGTCTGGTCCTTGTCCTATTGAATACTTCTCATCAACTACACATCATCTGAAAACAGGGACACTTCGGAGTCTATTCCTTCCATCATGTCGTTCACAAATACCAGAAACAGCACCGGTAATAGGACTGATCTCTGTGGCACCCCGCTCGTTACAGGTGCCCACTCTGACACCTCGCCACGTACCATGACTCGCTGCTGTCTTCCTGACAGGTATTCCCTGATCCATTGCAGAGCCTTCCCTGTTATTCCTGCCTGGTTCTCCAGCTTCTGCACTAACGCGTTCTTGCAGTCCAAGAAAATGTAATCTACCCACCCCTCTCTCTCTTGTCTTACTACCGTCACTGTGCCAACAACTGCTGCCTTCATCCTGACACTGTGCCACCCACTGTTTCCTTCTTCCTGACACTGTGCCACCAACAGTTGCCTTTATCCTGTCACTGTGCCACCAACTCCTGCGTTCATCCTCACACTATGCCACCAACTGCTGCCTTCATCCTGACACTGTGTCATCAACTGTTAGTGGCACAGTGCCAGGATGAAGGTAGCAGTATGTGACACAGTGTTAAGATGAAGACATCCTGACACTGTGCCACCAACTGATGCCATCCTCCTAACACTGTGTCTCATACTGATACCTTCATCCTGACACTGTGCCACCAACTGCTGCCTTCATCCTGACACTGTGCTACCAACTGCTGCCTTCATCCTGACACTGTGCCACCAACTGCTGCCTTCATCCTGACACTGTGCCACCAACTGCTGCCTTCATCCTGACACTGTGCCACCAACTGCTGCCTTCATCTTGACACTGTGTCATCAACTGCTGCATTCATTCTGACACTGTGCCACCAACTGCTGCCTTCTTCCTGACACTGTGCCATTAACTGCTGCCTTCATCCTGACACTGTGCCACCAACTGCTGCCTTCATCCTGACACTGTGTCATCAACTGCTGCCTTCATCCTGACACTGTGTCATCAACTGCTGCCTTCATCCTGACACTGTGCCATGAACTGCTGCCTTAATCCTGACACTGGTCCACCAACTGCTGCCTTCATCCTGACACTGTGCCATGAACTGCTGCCTTAATCCTGACACTGGTCCACCAACTGCTGCCTTCATCCTGACACTGTTGCCACCAACTGCTGCAGTCATCCTGACACTGTGCCAACCAACTGCTGCCTTCATCCTGACACTGTGTCATCAACTGCTGCCATTTCACCCTGACACTGTGTCATCACTGCTGCCTTCATCCTGACATGTGCCATGAATTACTGCCTTCATCCTGACACTGTGCCACCAACTGCTGCCTTCATCCTGACACTGTGCATCAGCTGCTGCCTTCATCCTGACACTGTGTCATCCAATGCTAGCCTTTTCGTCCTGACACTGTGCTATGAACTGCTGCCTTCATCCTGACCTGTGTCCCAACTGCGCCTTTATCTGACACTGTGCCACCAATCTGCTGCCTTCATTCTGACACTGTGCTATCAACTGCTGCCTATCTCTGACACTGTGTCACACTGCTGCCTTCATCCTGACACTGTGTATCAAAGCTATTCATCCTGACACTGTTCATCAACTGCTGCCTTCATCCTGACATAGTGCACCCAACGCTTCCTTCATTCTGACACTGTGCCATCAACTGCTGCCTTCATCCTGACACTGTGTATCAACTGCTGCTTTCATCCTGACACTGTGTCATCACTGCTGCCTTCATCCTGACACTGTGCCATCACTGTGCCTTCATCCTGACACTGGGCCACCAATGCTGCTTTATCCTGACACTGTGTCATCAACTGCTGCCTTCATCCTGACACTGTGCCACCAATGCTGCTTCATCCTGACACTGTGTCAATATGCTGCCTTCATCCTGACACTGTGTCATCAACTGCTGCCTTCATTCTGACACTGTGCACCAACTAGCTGTTATTCATCCTGACACTATGATATCAACTTGCTGCCTTCATCCTGACACTGTGTTAATCAATTGCTGCCTTCATCCTGACACTGTGCACTAACTGCTGTCTTCATCTGACACTTGTGTCAACTGCTGCCTTCATTCTGACACTGTGCCATCAACTGCTGCCTTCATCCTGACACTCTGCCATCAACTGCTGCCTTCATTCTGACACTGTGCCATCAACTGCTGCTTATCCTGACACTGTTCCACCAACTGTGCCTTCATCCTGACACTGTGTCATCAACTTCTGCCTTCATCCTGACACTGTGTCATCAACTGCTGCCTTCATCCTGACACTGTCATCAACTGCTGCCTTCATCCTGACACTGTGCCATGAACTGCTGCCTTCATCCTGACACTGTGCCACCAACTGCTAAGTTCATCCTGACACTGCTATCAACTGCTGCCTTCATCATGACACTGTGCCACAACTGCTGCTTCTATCCTGACACTGTGCACAACTGCTGCCTTCTTCCTGACACAATGTCACAACTATTGCGCTTCATCCTGACCTTGCTATCAACTGCTGCCTTCATCCTGACCTGTGCACTAACTGCTGCTTATCGACACTGTGTCATCACTGCTGCCTTCTCCACAGGCGTGTGTCTTTCAGCTGCTGTTTCATCCTGACACTGTGTAATCAACTGCTGCGCTTCATCCTGACACTGTGCACAACTGCGCTTCATCCTGACACTGTGTCAATTCCGCTCATCTGCTTCATACCTGCTTACTGTGTCATCAGCTTACTGCCTTTCATCCTGACACTGTGCCATGAACTGCTGCCTTGATCCTGACACTGTGCCACCAACTGCTGCCTTCATCCTGACACTGTGCCACCAACTGTTGCAGTCATCCTGACACTGTGCCACCAACTGCTGCCTTCATCCTGACACTGTTTCATCAACTGCTGCCTTCATCCTGACACTGTGTCATCAACTGCTGCCTTCATCCTGACACTGTGCAATGAACTGCTGCCTTCATCCTGACACTGTGCCACCAACTGCTGCCTTCATCCTGACACTGTGCATCAACTGCTGCCTTCATCCTGACACTGTGCCACACTGCTGCCTTCATCCTGACACTGTGTCATCACTGCTGCCTTCATCCTGACATTGCTGTGCTTTATGAACTGCTGCCTTCATCCTGACTGTGCCACCAACTGCTGCTTTATCCTGACACTGTGCACCAACTGCTGCCTTCATCCTGACACTGTGCCATCAACTGCGCTTCATCCTGACACTGTGTCATCAGCTGCTGCCTTATATCCTGACACTGTGTCATCAACTGCATGCCTTTCATCCTGACATAGTGCCACCAACTGCTGCCTTCATCCTGACACTGTGCCATCAACTGCTGCCTTCATCCTGACACTGTGTCATCAACTGCTGCCTTCATCCTGACACTGTGTCATCAACTGCTGCCTTCATCCTGACACTGTGCCATCAACTGCTGCCTTCATCCTGACACTGGCCACCAACTGCTGCCTTCATCCTGACACTGTGCCATCAACTCTGCACCTATGCCCTCTCATCCTGACACTGTGCCACCAACTGCTGCCTTCATCCTGACACTGTGCCACCAACTGCTGCCTTCATCCTGACACTGTGCCATCAACTGCTGCCTTCATCCTGACACTGTGTCATCAACTGCCTGTCCTGACCTGTGTCATCCTGCAGCCACCCTGACATGTGCCACAACTGCTGCCTTCATCCTGACCTGTGCATCAACTGCTCCTTCATCCTGACACTGTGTATCAACTGCTGCCTTCATCCTGACACTGTGTCATCAGCTGCTGCCTTCATCCTGACCTGTGCTCAGTGGGGGGGGGGGGGGGGGGGGGGGGGGGGGGGGGGGGGGGGGGGGGGGGGGGGGGGGGGGGGGGGGGGGGGGGGGGGGGGGGGGGCTGCCTTCAACCTGACACTGTGTCACACTTTCGCTTTATCTGACATAGTGCGCAACCGCTGCCTCACTTGACACTGTCACAACTGCTTCATCCTGACACTGTGTCATCAGCTGCTGCCTTCATCCTGACACTGTGTCATCAACTGCTGTTCATCCTGACCTTCATCACGCTGTGCTTTAATCCTGATACTGTGCATCAATGCTGCTTCATCTGACCTGTGCCACAATGCTGCCTTCGTCTGACACTGTCACATTGCTGCCTCCATCGACAGCCTGTACTAACTGCGCTTCATCTGACTGTGCTACTAACTGCTACTCCTCTGACTGCTGTGCCACCAGCTGCTGCCTTCGTCCTGACCTGTGTCAACAAGCTTCATCCTGACTTGCTGTATAATCGCTCGCCTTCATCCTGACACTGTGCATCATGCTGCTTCTCACTGACCTGTGTCATCAACTGCTGCTTCATCCTGACACTGTGTCACAGCTGCCTTAAATCCTGCACTGTGTATCAACTCCTGCCTTCATCCTGACACTGGGCCACCAACTGCTGCCTTCATCCTGACACTGTGCCACCAACTGCTGTTCATCTGACTTTGTGTCATCAACTGCTGCCTTCATCCTGACACTTTCATCACTGCTGCCTTCATCCTGACCTGTGCCTCAGCTGCTGCTTCATCTCACACTGTGTCATCAGCTGCTGCCTATATCTGACCTGTGCATCACTGCAGTTCATCCTGATGTCTCACAACCGCTGCCTTCATCCTGACCTGTGCTATCAACTGCTGCTTATCCTGACAGCTGTGTCACAACTGCTGCTTCATCCTGCAGCGTGTCATCAACTGCTGCCTTCATCCTGACCTGTGCCATCAACTGCTGCGCTTCTCTGACTCTGGCCATGAACTGCTGCCTTCATCCTGGCACTGTGCACCAATGCAAAGTTCATCCTGACACTGCATCACTGCTGCCTTCATCATGACCTGTCCCATCAACTGCTGCCTTTATCCTGACCTGTGCACAAACTGCTGCCTTCTTCCTGACACTGTGTCATCAAGCTGTCCTTCATCCTGACCTGTGCTCATCGCTGCCTTCATCCTGACTGTAACCCTAACTGCGCTTCATCCTGACACTGTGTCATCACTGCGCTTCTCTGACATGCTGTGTATCTGCGTTAATCCTGACTGTGTCATCAGCTGCCTTATCTCTGACACTGTGCCATCAACTGCTGCCTTCATCCTGACACTGTGTCATCAACTGCTGCCTTCATCCTGACACTGTGTCATCAACTGCTGCCTTCATCCTGACACTGTGCCATCAACTGCTGCCTTCATCCTGACACTGTCACATACTGCTACTTCATCCTGACACTGTGCTACCAACTGCGCTTCATCCTGACATTGTGCTACCAATTGCCTGTGCCTTTCATCCTGACACTGTGCAACCAACTGCTGCCTTCATCCTGACACTGTGCCATCAACTGCTGCCTTCATCCTGACACTGTGCCATCAACTGCTGCCTTCATCCTGACACTGTGTCATCAACTGCTGCCTTCATCCTGACACTGTGCCATCAACTGCTGCCTTCATCCTGACACTGTGCCATCAACTGCTGCCTTCATCCTGACACTGTGCCATCAACTGCTGCCTTCATCCTGACACTGTGCCATCAACTGCTGCCTTCATCCTGACACTGTCTCATCAAGTGCTGCCTTCATACTGACACTGTGCCACCAACTGCTGCCTTCATCCTGACACTGTGCCACCAACTTCGTAGTCTTGTGCAGCTAAGTTGAAGATTTTTAGTCATTCCTTTCGATCATTAATTTCTGAAATTTGTTAAGGCAGAGTTCCTCAAGAAACATTACAACTTCGCTGGGTGTCCTGCTCTTCCTTACCCGAGGACGTTACTAACAAGTCAGCTGTTTGCTAGATATTATTTTCGGCTGTCTGAGGAGGGCCACATGGTTTAACAAGACAAACACCAATTCATCCTTTTCCTGTTAAGCATAGCAGCTAGTGAAAGGTTGACTAACAGGCAGAAATATTATATTTTGTAGGGAGAGAACCAGCATTGAGGAGACGGACATAAAGGTGTTTATTGAATGGTAGTTTAAGAAGGATTGATGAGTGTTGAGACTTGCACTCATACTATTGTTGATTGGTAGGTAACATTAGTGTCAAGTGTAAGGAAACTAGCACTCAAGTTCCTGTTTACTACTAGGTAACAGGAGCACCAAGTATAAGTAAACTAGCACTCAAGTTCCTGTTTACTACTAGGTAACAGGAGCACCAAGTGTAAGGAAACTAGCACTCAAGTTCCTGTTTACTACTAGGTAACAGGAGCATCAAGTGTAAGGAAACTAGCACTCAAGTTCCTGTTTACTACTAGGTAACAAAAGCACCAAGTATAAGTAAACTAGCACTCAAGTTCCTGTTTACTACTAGGTAACAGGACATCAAGTGTAAGGGAAAATAGCACTCAAGTTTCTGTTTACTACTAGGTAACAGGAGCACCAAGTGTAAGGAAACTAGCACTCAAGTTCCTGTTTACTACTAGGTAACAAAAGCACCAAGTATAAGTAAACTAGCACTCAAGTTCCTGTTTACTACTAGGTAACAGGAGCACCAAGTGTAAGGAAACTAGCACTCAAGTTCCTGTTTACTACTAGGTAACAGGTGCAACAAGTGTAAGGAAACTAGCACTCAAGTTCCTGTTTACTACTAGGTAACAGGAGCACCAAGTGTAAGGAAACTAGCACTCAAGTTCCTGTTTACTACTAGGTAACTGAACCACAAAGTGTAAGGAAACTAGCACTCAAGTTCCTGTTTACTACTAGGTAACAGGAGCATCAAGTGTAAGGAAACTAGCACTCAAGTTCCTGTTTACTACTAGGTAACAGGACCAGCAAGTGTAAGGAAACTAGCACTCAAGTTCCTGTTTACTACTAGGTAACAGGACCACAAAGTGTAAGGAAACTAGCACTCAAGTTCCTGTTTACTACTAGGTAACAGGACCAGCAAGTGTAGGAAACTAGCACTCAAGTTCCTGTTTACTACTAGGTAACAGGACCACAAAGTGTAAGGAAACTAGCACTCAAGTTCCTGTTTACTACTAGGTAACAGGACCAGCAAGTGTAAGAAACTAGCACTCAAGTTCCTGTTTACTACTAGGTAACAGGACCACAAAGTGTAAGGAAACTAGCACTCAAGTTCCTGTTTACTACTAGGTAACAGGAGCATCAAGTGTAAGGAAACTAGCACTCAAGTTCCTGTTTACTACTAGGTAACAGGACCAGCAAGTGTAAGGAAACTAACACTCAAGTTCCTGTTTACTACTAGGTAACAGGTGCACCAAGTGTAAGGAAACTAGCACTCAAGTTCCTGTTTACTACTAGGTAACAGGAGCATCAAGTGTAAGGAAACTAGCACTCAAGTTCCTGTTTACTACTAGGTAACAGGACCAGCAAGTGTAAGGAAACTAGCACTCAAGTTCCTGTTTACTACTAGGTAACAAAAGCACCAAGTATAAGTAAACTAGCACTCAAGTTCCTGTTTACTACTAGGTAACAGGAGCATCAAGTGTAAGGAAACTAGCACTCAAGTTTCTGTTTACTACTAGGTAACAGGAGCATCAAGTGTAAGGAAACTAGCACTCAAGTTCCTGTTTACTACTAGGTAACAAAAGCACCAAGTATAAGTAAACTAGCACTCAAGTTCCTGTTTACTACTAGGTAACAGGAGCACCAAGTGTAAGGAAACTAGCACTCAAGTTCCTGTTTACTACTAGGTAACAGGTGCAACAAGTGTAAGGAAACTAGCACTCAAGTTCCTGTTTACTACTAGGTAACAGGAGCATCAAGTGTAAGGAAACTAGCACTCAAGTTCCTGTTTACTACTAGGTAACTGAACCACAAAGTGTAAGGAAACTAGCACTCAAGTTCCTGTTTACTACTAGGTAACAGGAGCATCAAGTGTAAGGAAACTAGCACTCAAGTTCCTGTTTACTACTAGGTAACAGGACCAGCAAGTGTAAGGAAACTAACACTCAAGTTCCTGTTTACTACTAGGTAACAGGACCACAAAGTGTAAGGAAACTAGCACTCAAGTTCCTGTTTACTACTAGGTAACAGGACCAGCAAGTGTAAGGAAACTAGCACTCAAGTTCCTGTTTACTACTAGGTAACAGGACCACAAAGTGTAAGGAAACTAGCACTCAAGTTCCTGTTTACTACTAGGTAACAGGACCAGCAAGTGTAAGGAAACTAGCACTCAAGTTCCTGTTTACTACTAGGTAACAGGACCACAAAGTGTAAGGAAACTAGCACTCAAGTTCCTGTTTACTACTAGGTAACAGGAGCATCAAGTGTAAGGAAACTAGCACTCAAGTTCCTGTTTACTACTAGGTAACAGGACCAGCAAGTGTAAGGAAACTAACACTCAAGTTCCTGTTTACTACTAGGTAACAGGTGCACCAAGTGTAAGGAAACTAGCACTCAAGTTCCTGTTTACTACTAGGTAACAGGAGCATCAAGTGTAAGGAAACTAGCACTCAAGTTCCTGTTTACTACTAGGTAACAGGACCAGCAAGTGTAAGAAACTAACACTCAAGTTCCTGTTTACTACTAGGTAACAGGTGCACCAAGTGTAAGAAACTAGCACTCAAGTTCCTGTTTACTACTAGGTAACAGGAGCATCAAGTGTAAGGAAACTAGCACTCAAGTTCCTGTTTACTACTAGGTAACAGGACCACCAAGTGTAAGGAAACTAGCACTCAAGTTCCTGTTTACTACAAGGTAACAGGAGCATCAAGTGTAAGTAAACTAGCACTCAAGTTCCTGTTTACTACTAGGTAACAGGAACACCAAGTGTAAGGAAACTAGAATTCAAGTTCCTGTTTACTACTAGGTAACAGGAGCACCAAGTATAAGTAAACTAGCACTCAAGTTCCTGTTTACTACTAGGTAACAGGAGCACCAAGTATAAGTAAACTAGCACTTAAGTTCCTGTTTACTACTAGGTAACAGGAGCACCAAGTATAAGTAAACTAGCACTTAAGTTCCTGTTTACTACTAGGTAACAGGAGCAACAGTATGTGAACGCGGTTGTTGTCTGTTGTGAGGTTAGTAACTGACCTCATGTGAGGTGACTCACGAAATCGTAATGACACGATTGCAAACAAACCATACCACGGGTGGGGTTCGAACGCGCGGTCACAGAGTCTCAAAACTCCAGACCGTCGCGTAAGCCACTGGGCCAGCTAGCTTCAATAAGATTCATCTAACTAGGTATATTTCTACACCATAGGAAGGTTAGCATAGGCACCACTGTAAAAACTTGCATTTGTGGACACAGTGGTGCCTATGCTAACCTTCCTATGGTGTAGAAATATACCTAGTTGGATGAATCTTATTGAAGCTAGCTGGCCCAGTGGCTTACGCGACGGTCTGGAGTTTTGAGACTCTGTGACCGCGGGTTCGAACCCCACCCGTGGTATGGTTTCTCATGTGAGGTGTTGGGATCACTGAGAATATTAAAATATTTTGAAAGTATTTTCCCTTCTACAACACTGTAGTATCTTCTGCAACACTGTAGTATCTTCTACAACACTGTATCGTCTTCTACAACACTGTATCGTCTTTTACAACTCTGTATCGTCTTCTACAACACTGTATCGTCTTCTGCAAATCTATATAGTCTTCTACAACTCTGTATCGTCTTCTACAACTCTGCATCATCTTCTACAACGCTGTATCGTTTTCTACAACTCTGTATCGTCTTCTACAACTCTGCATCGTCTTCTACAACACTGTATCGTCTTCTACAACTCTGTATCGTCTTCTACAACTCTGTATCGTCTTCTACAACACTCTATCGTCTTCTGCAACACTGTGTCGTCTTCTACAACTCTGTATCGTCTTCTACAACACTGTATCGTCTTCTACAACGCTGTATCGTTTTCTACAACTCTGTATCGTCTTCTACAACTCTGCATCGTCTTCTACAACACTGTATCGTCTTTTACAACTCTGTATCGTCTTCTACAACACTGTATCGTCTTCTACAACACTGTATCGTCTTCTACAACGCTGTATCGTTTTCTACAACTCTGTATGGTCTTCTACAACTCTGCATCGTCTTCTACAACACTGTATCGTCTTCTACAACGCTGTATCGTCTTCTACAACACTGTATCGTCTTCTACAACACTGTATCGCCTTCTACAACACTGTATCGTCTTCTACAACTCTTTATCGTCTTCTACAACACTGTATCGTCTTCTACTACTCTAGTATCGTCTTCTACAACACTGTATCGTCTTCTCAACACGTATGGTCTTCTACAACTCTATATCGTCTTCTACAACACTGTATCGTCTTCTACAACTCTTTATCGTCTTCTACAACACTGTATCGTCTTCTACTACTCTATATCGTCTTCTACAACACTGTATCGTCTTCTACAACACTGTATCGTCTTCTACAACACTGTATCGTCTTCTACAACACTTATGTCTTCTACAACTCTGTATCGTCTTCTACAACACTGCTATCGTCTTCTACAACCTGTATCGTCTTCTACAACTCTGTATCGTCTTCTACAACTCTGTATCGTCTTCTACAACACTGTATCGTCTTCTACAACACTGTATCGTCTTCTACAACTCTGTATCGTCTTCTACAACACTCTATCGTCTTCTGCAACACTGTATCGTCTTCTACAACTCTGTATCGTCTTCTACAACACTGTATCGTCTTCTACAACACTGTATCGTCTTCTACAACTCTGTATCGTCTTCTACAACTCTGCATCGTCTTCTACAACACTGTATCGTCTTCTACAACTCTGTATCGTCTTCTACAACACTGTATCGTCTTCTACAACACTGTATCGTCTTCTACAACACTGTATCGTCTTCTACAACTCTGTATCGTCTTCTACAACACTGCATCGTCTTCTACAACACTGTATCGTCTTCTACAACCTGTATCGTCTTCTACAACACTGTATCGTCTTCTACAACACTGTATCGTCTTCTACAACACTGTATCGTCTTCTACAACTCTATATCGTCTTCTACAACACTGTATCGTCTTCTACAACTCTGTATCGTCTTCTACAACACTGTATCGTCTTCTACAACACTGTATCGTCTTCTACAACACTGTATCGTCTTCTACAACATATCGTCTTCACAACCTTATCGTCTTCTACAACACTGTATCGTCTTCTACAACTTTATATCGTCTTCTACAACACTGTATCGTCTCCTACAACACTGTATCGTCTTCTACAACACTGTATCGTCTTCTACAACACTGTATCGTCTTCTACAACACTGTATCGTCTTCTACAACACTGTATCGTCTTCTACAACACTGTATCGTCTTCTACAACACTGTATCGTCTCACAACACTGTATCGTTCATTCTTCTACAACTTTATATCGTCTTCTACAACACTGTATCGTCTCAACTCTTATCGTCTAACACTGTATCGTCTTCTACAACACTGTATCGTTTTCTACAACACTGTATCGTCTTCTACAACTCTGTATCGTTTTCTACAACACTGTATCGTCTTCTACAACACTGTATCGTTTCTACTATGTTCACAACACTGTATCGTCTTCTCAATTTATATCGTTTCTACACACTGTATCGTCTTCTACAACACTGTATCGTCTTCTACAACACTGTATCGTTTTCTACAACACTGTATCGTTTTCTACAACACTGTATCGTCTTCTACAACTTTATATCGTTTTCTACAACACTGTATCGTCTTCTACAACACTGTATCGTCTTCTACAACACTGTATCGTCTTCTACAACACTGTATCGTCTTCTACAACACTGTATCGTCTTCTACAACACTGTATCGTCTTCTACAACTTTATATCGTCTTCTACAACACTGTATCGTCTTCTACAACACTGTATCGTCTTCTACAACACTGTATCGCTTCTACAACTTATCGTCTTCTACAACATATCGCTTCACAACACTGTATCGTCTTCTACAACACTGCGTTCAAACACTGTATCGTTCTACAACTTATATCGTCTTAACACTGTATCGTCTTCTACAACACTGTATCGTCTTCTACAACACTGTATCGGCTTCTACAACAATGTAATTTGTTCGAACAAGGTCAGTGTTTAGTTTAAGGGACAGTGTTGCCCAGGGCAGCAACATCAACCTTGCAAGTCCAGTTACTTCTCTCCACCTCCCTCTTCTCTCCCTCCCTCCCTCCCTCCTTCCCTCCCTTCCTCCCTGACATTCTCCCTCCCTCCCCGCAGCTAAAATACTATTTCTAACTTCCTCCAACCTTCAGGCACTGCTCTCTCCTCACACTACATTCCAACTCTCTCTTTTTCACGCTTTTAATATTTTTCAGCTCTCCTCTTCTCCGTGAAGGATACCTGGAGTTTACCTGGAGAGGGTTTCGGGGGTCAACGCCCCCGCGGCACGGTCTGTGACCAGGCGTCATGGTGGATCAGGGCCTGATCAACCAGGCTGTTACTGCTGGCCGCACGCAAACTGACGAACGAACCACAGCCCCGTTGGTCAGGTACTGACTTTAGGTGCCTGTCCAGCGCCTTCTTGAAGACAGCCATGGGCCTATTGGTAATTTCCCTTATGTATGCTGGGAGGCAGTTGAACAGTCCTTGGCCCCTGACACTTATTTTGTTGTCTCTTAGCTTACTCGTGGCACCCCTGCTTTTCATTGGGGGGATGTTGCATCTCCTGCCGAGTCTTTTGCTTTCATAGGGAGTGATTTTCTTGTGCAGATCTGGGACTAGTCTCTCTAGGATTTTCCATGTATATATTATCATGTATCTCTCTCGCTTGCGTTCCAGGGAGTAAAAATCAAGGGACTTCAACCATTCTCAGTAATTTAGGTGCATTATCGTACTTATAAGTGCCGTGAAAGTTCACTGTATATTCTCAGTATCTGCTGTATCGCCTGCCTTGAAGGGGGCTGTTAGTGTACAGCAACATTCCTGCCTAGAGATAACAAGCGATTTGAAAAGAATCTTCATTGGCTTTGCGTCCCTAGTTTTGAAGATTCTCATTATCCATTCTATAATTTTCCTATGTTGTGATCTTTGAAAGTGAGATTCTCTGACATTACCACTCCCAGGTCCTTCACATTAAATTTTCGCTCTATTGTGTGGTTGAAATTTTTTAATACTGTGAAAGTTTTTTTTTCGTCGAGTTTTCCATAGCGGATTAATTGAAATATATCTTCTTTGAGCTTCATATTGTTTTCTGCGGCCCATTTAAAGATTTGGTTTATGTCTGCTTGGAGATTTACAGTGTCTTCGATGGATTATACTGTCATGCAGATTCGGGTGTCATCTGCAAAAGAGGACACGGTGCTTTGGTTTACATCTCTGTCTATGTCAGATATGAGGATGAGGATCAGATGGGAGCCGCCGCCTCAGACTTTGTTTACTATTACTCTTTGTGTTCTATTCGTTAGGAAGTTATAGATCCATCTACCAACTTTTCCTGTTATTCCTTTATCACGCATTTTGTGCGCTATTACACCATGGTCACACTTGTCGAAGGTTTTCGTAAAGTCTTTGTATATTACATCTGCATTTTATTTGTTCTCCAGGGCATCCAGGACCACTTCATAGTGGTCCAGTAGTTGGAACAGACAGGAACGACCTGCTCTAAACCCATGCTGCCCTGGGTTGTGCAACTGATGGGTATCTAAGTAGGTGGCGATCTTGCTTCTTAAAACCCTTTCAAAGTTTTTTTTTATGATGTGGGACGTTAGTGCTATCGGTCTGTAATTCTTTGCAATTTTTTTACTGACACCTTTGCTGAGTGGGGTTATGTCTGTTGATTTCAGTGAATGTGGGACGACTCCTGTGTCCATGGTCCCTCTACAAAGAATACTTAAGGCACGTGATAGGGGCTTCATTGGAGTTCTTGATGAACACGGAGTTCCATGAGTCTGGGCCTGGGGCGGAGTGCATGGGAATGTCATTTATTGTTTTTTTTCAATGTCTTGTGGAGTTAGGATAATATCAGAAATTTTTGTAGTTACCATATTTTGAGTCTCAGTTATAAAAATTTTCTTAGATTGTAAACCTTTAGTCTGAATAAGCTTTACCTCCACAGTGGGAAAATTTATGGAATCAATAACTGCCGACGCAATTCTTAGCCATCTTGAAAGGCATAAATTGATTAATGAATCTCAGCACGGTTTTACAAAAGGTCGTTCCTGCCTTACGAGTCTACTAACTTTTTCTCCAAGGTATTTGAGGAGGTAGATCATGGTATTGAATATGATATTGTGTATATGGACTTCAGTAAGGCTTTTGATAGAGTTCCACATCAGAGACTATTGATGAAAATTAAGGCACGCGAAATAGGAGGTAGAGGAGTGGTTGACAGATAGGGGAGAAATCAGAGTGGGGGCGCGTCACAAGTGGTGTTGGGCCCTTTGTTGTTCACAGTTTACATAAACGACATTGATGAGGGAATAAATAGAGACATAAGCAAGTTTGCTGATGACACCAAAATAGGTCACCTAATTCATTCTACTGAGGACATTAGAGCATTCCAGGTCCAGGAAGATATGAATAGACTGAAGTTGTCGGAGAAGTCGCAGATGCAATTTAATGTAGACAAATGCAAAGTTCTAAACATTGGACAAGAAAATAACAATGACACATATAAACTAAATAATGTAGATCTTCATATTACTGATTGCGAAAAGGATTTGGGAATTCTGGTTAGCAGTAATCTGAAACCAAGATAACAGCGCATAAGTGTTCACAATAAAGCTAACTGAATCCTTCATATAAAGAAGCAAAAATAATAGAAGTCCTCAGGTTGTTCTTCAACTCTATATATCTTTGGTTAGGCCTCATTTAGATTATGCTGCACAGTTCTGGTCACCGTATTACAGAATGGATATAAATGATCTGGAAAACGTACAAAGGAGGATGACAAAGTTGATCCCATGTATCAGAAATCTTCCCTATGAGGATAGACTGAGGGCCCTGAATCTGCACTCACTAGAAAGACGTAGAATTAGGGGGGATATAATTGAGGTGTATAAATGGAAAAACAGGAATAAATAAAAAGGAATGTAAATAATGTGCTAAAAATATCTAGCCTAGACAGGATTCACAGCAATGGTTTTAAGTTGGAAAAAATCAGATTCAGGAAGGATATAGGAAAGCACTGGTTTGGTAATAGAGTTGTGGATGAGTGGAACAAACTCTCGAGTACTGTCATAGAAGCTAAAACGTTGTGTAGTTTTAAAAATAGGTTGGATAAATACATGAGTGGGTGTGGGTGGGTGTGAGTTGGACCTGACTAGCTTGTGATAATAGGTCTGTTGCCGTGCTCCTTTCTTAAGTGGATGTGACTGACCTGACTAGGTGGGTCATTGGTTTAAGCCTGGAGGTGTCTTGGACCTGCCTCACATGAGCCTGTAGGCCTACTTTCTTACGTTCTTATGAAGCGTCGTCGCAAGGTTCTCTCTCCTTCGTGCTGGCTATTTTTTTATTGTTCCAGTCATTCTACTTTGTCTTTTTGTTTTTTCGATCAGTATTTTGAAACTCACAAGAACATTACGTTCGAAGCCACTCAGACTTTACATCATCAAGTTATCAGCTTCAGAGGTTGAAGCCACTCAGACTTTGCATCATCAAGTTATCAGTTTCAGAGGTTGAAGCCACTCAGACTTTGCATCATCAAGTTATCAGCTTCAGAGGTTGAAGCCACTCAGACTTTACATCATCAGTTATCAGCTTCAGAGGTTGAAGCCACTCAGACTTTACATCATCAAGTTATCAGCTTCAGAGGTTGAAGCCACTCAGACTTTGCATCATCAAGTTATCAGCTTCAGAGGTTGAAGCCACTCAGACTTTGCATCATCAAGTTATCAGCTTCAGAGGTTGAAACCACTCAGACTTTACATCATCAAGTTATCAGCTTCAGAGGTTGAAGCCACTCAGACTTTACATCATCAAGTTATCAGCTTCAGAGGTTGAAGCCACTCAGACTTTACATCATCAAGTTATCAGCTTCAGAGGTTGAAGCCACTCAGACTTTGCATCATCAAGTTATCAGCTTCAGAGGTTGAAGCCACTCAGACTTTGCATCATCAAGTTATCAGCTTCAGAGGTTGAAGCCACTCAGACTTTGCATCATCAAGTTATCAGCTTCAGAGGTTGAAGCCTCTCAGACTTTGCATCATCAAGTTATCAGCTTCAGAGGTTGAAGCCACTCAGACTTTACATCATCAAGTTATCAGCTTCAGAGGTTGAAGCCACTCAGACTTTGCATCATCAAGTTATCAGCTTCAGAGGTTGAAGCCACTCAGAATTTGCATCATCAAGTTATCAGCTTCAGAGGTTGAAGCCACTCAGAATTTGCATCATCAAGTTATCAGCTTCAGAGGTTGAAGCCACTCAGACTTTGCATCATCAAGTTATCAGCTTCAGAGGTTGAAGCCACTCAGACTTTGCATCATCAAGTTATCAGCTTCAGAGGTTGAAGCCACTCAGACTTTACATCATCAAGTTATCAGCTTCAGAGGTTGAAGCCACTCAGACTTTGCATCATCAAGTTATCAGCTTCAGAGGTTGAAGCCACTCAGAATTTGCATCATCAAGTTATCAGCTTCAGAGGTTGAAGCCACTCAGACTTTGCATCATCAAGTTATCAGCTTCAGAGGTTGAAGCCACTCAGACTTTGCATCATCAAGTTATCAGCTTCAGAGGTTGAAGCCACTCAGACTTTACATCATCAAGTTATCAGCTTCAGAGGTTGAAGCCACTCAGACTTTGCATCATCAAGTTATCAGCTTCAGAGGTTGAAGCCACTCAGACTTTACATCATCAAGTTATCAGCTTCAGAGGTTGAAGCCACTCAGACTTTACATCATCAAGTTATCAGCTTCAGAGGTTGAAGCCACTCAGACTTTGCATCATCAAGTTATCAGCTTCAGAGGTTGAAGCCACTCAGAATTTGCATCATCAAGTTATCAGCTTCAGAGGTTGAAGCCACTCAGACTTTGCATCATCAAGTTATCAGCTTCAGAGGTTGAAGCCACTCAGACTTTGCATCATCAAGTTATCAGCTTCAGAGGTTGAAGCCACTCAGACTTTACATCATCAAGTTATCAGCTTCAGAGGTTGAAGCCACTCAGACTTTGCATCATCAAGTTATCAGCTTCAGAGGTTGAAGCCACTCAGAATTTGCATCATCAAGTTATCAGCTTCAGAGGTTGAAGCCACTCAGACTTTGCATCATCAAGTTATCAGCTTCAGAGGTTGAAGCCACCAGACTTTGCATCATCAAGTTATCAGCTTCAGAGGTTGAAGCCACTCAGACTTTACATCATCAAGTTATCAGCTTCAGAGGTTGAAGCCACTCAGACTTTGCATCATCAAGTTATCAGCTTCAGAGGTTGAAGCCACTCAGACTTTACATCATCAAGTTATCAGCTTCAGAGGTTGAAGCCACTCACACTTTACATCATCAAGTTATCAGCTTCAGAGGTTGAAGCCACTCAGACTTTGCATCATCAAGTTATCAGCTTCAGAGGTTGAAGCCACTCAGACTTTGCATCATCAAGTTATCAGCTTCAGAGGTTGAAGCCACTCAGACTTTGCATCATCAAGTTATCAGCTTCAGAGGTTGAAGCCACTCAGACTTTACATCATCAAGTTATCAGCTTCAGAGGTTGAAGCCACTCAGACTTTGCATCATCAAGTTATCAGCTTCAGAGGTTGAAGCCACTCAGACTTTACATCATCAAGTTATCAGCTTCAGAGGTTGAAGCCACTCACACTTTACATCATCAAGTTATCAGCTTCAGAGGTTGAAGCCACTCAGACTTTGCATCATCAAGTTATCAGCTTCAGAGGTTGAAGCCACTCAGACTTTGCAACCTCAAGTTATCAGCTTCAGAGGTTGAAGCCACTCAGACTTTGCATCATCAAGTTATCAGCTTCAGAGGTTGAAGCCACTCAGACTTTACATCATCAAGTTATCAGCTTCAGAGGTTGAAGCCACTCAGACTTTGCATCATCAAGTTATCAGCTTCAGAGGTTGAAGCCACTCAGACGAGGCGCTCAGAAATTATTGTCTGATATCCTGCATTTCAGTCTTTTTAGTTCCATTCATGAAAATGTCCAAACTGGACCTACGACGACCAAAATCAATCCCAACTTTTCTCTATGTAAAACTGACCAGTACTTTTAGTTTAAATATACAAGTAATTAAACGATTTGGTTAAATTTTAACTTTGGATAAAAGTGTAGCATTTGTTTGTGCAAAGGTTTTATGTACTCATCAATGAATATTATGTAGATTTAACGTAGTAAAGTCAAACACTGTGACATTCCTGATCAGAAGAGACATTCACCACAAATATCACATCAGCATTAAAAGTTTAAAGCCGACCAGAAGAACTATTCTTCAGCTATTGCTCAGGATCCAATAAAATCTGCGTCTACCTTGCCAAATCTCCCCAAAAGTTTCATCAATTAAACATTTAGTTTAATCAGGGGAAACCGGTAAATCAGTAGGGGCCATGTTGAATGGAAGGCATTCAAATTCGATCCGAGGAAGGGGAGGATAAGTATAGTTCCTTGCATCAAGAGTCACACATCAGCATCAAAGCAAAGTAATGCAATAATATTAAATAACACAACACCATTTTCAGATTTAAAATGTCAAAAATGTGACCTCGTGTGCCCCAGTTCCTCCAAGTTGTGACCTCGTGTGACCCAGTTCCTCCAAGTTGTGACCTCGTGTGACCCAGTTCCTCCAAGTTGTGACCTCGTGTGCCCCAGTTCCTCCAAGTTGTGACCTCGTGTGACCCAGTTCCTCCAAGTTGGACACACCATCAAAAGAAACCTTATAAAGGTTTCTCATGGAAACCACTTTCACGAAGGGTTTCTTTAAAACTGAGCAGAGCGAATGCTCAACACAACGTGCTCATCACAACGTGCTCAACACAACGTGCTCATCACAACGTGCTCAACACAACGTGCTCAACACAACGTGCTCAACACAACGTGCTCAACACAACGTGCTCATCACAACGTGCTCAACACAACGTGCTCAACACAACGTGCTCAACACAACGTGCTCAACACAACGTGCTCAACACAACGTGCTCAACACAACGTGCTCAACACAACGTGCTCAACACAACGTGCTCACACAACGTGCTCATCACAACGTGCTCAACACAACGTGCTCATCACAACGTGTCATCACAACGTGCTATACAACGTGCTCAACACAACGTGCTCATCACAACGTGCTCATCACAAGTGCTCAACACAACGTGCTCATCACAACGTGCTCAACACAACGTGCTCAACACAACGTGCTTTCAACACAACGTGTCAACACAACGTGCTCATCACAACGTGCTCAACACAACTGCTACCAACTAACAACGTGCTCAACACAACGTGCTCAACACAACGTGCTCAACACAACGTGCTCAACACAACGTGCTCAACACAACGTGCTCAACACAACGTGCTCATCACAACGTGCTCATCACAACGTGCTCACACACTCAAATGCGTGCTCAACACAACGTGCTCATCACAACGTGCTCATCACAAGTGCTCAACACAACGTGCTTCAACACAACGTGCTCATACAACGTGCTCATCAAGTGTCTACACATACGTGCTCATCACAACGTGCTCATCACAATGTGCTCAACACAACGTGCTCATCACAACGTGCTCAACACAACGTGCTCATCACAACGTGCTCATCACAACGTGCTCAACACACGTGCTCATCACAACGTGCTCATAACAACGTGCTCATCACAAGTGCTCATCACAACGTGCTCATCACAACGTGCTCATCACAACGTGCTCAACACAACGTGCTCAACACAACGTGCTCAACACAACGTGCTCAACACAACGTGCTCAACACAACGTGCTCATCACAACGTGCTCATCACAACGTGCTCAACACAACGTGCTCATCACAACGTGCTCATCACAACGTGATCATCACAACGTGCTCAACACAACGTGCTCAACACAACGTGCTCAACACAACGTGCTCAACACAACGTGCTCATCACAACGTGCTCAACACAATGTGCTCAACACAAGTGCTCAACACAACGTGCTCACACAACGTGCTCATACAACGTGCTCAACACAACGTGCTCATCACAACGTGCTCATCACAACGTGCTCATCACAACGTGCTCAACACAACGTGCTCATCACAACGTGCTCATCACAACGTGCTCATCACAACGTGCTCAACACAACGTGCTCAACACAACGTGCTCAACACAACGTGCTCAACACAACGTGCTCAAGCATCAACGTGCTCATCACAACGTGCTCCACAACGTGCTCATCACAACGTGTCATCAAATGCTCATACAACGTGCTCAACACAACGTGCTCAACAAAGTGCTCAACACAAGTGCTCAACACAATGCTCATCACAACGTGCTCATCACAACGTGCTCATCACAACGTGCTCAACACAACGTGCTCATCACAACGTGCTCATCACAACGTGCTCATCACAACGTGCTCACACAATGCTCATCACAACGTGCTCATCACAACGTGCTCAACACAACGTGCTCATCACAACGTGCTCACACAAGTGCTCATCACAACGTGCTCATCACAAGTGCTTCAACACAACGTGCTCATCACAACGTGCTCATCACAACGTGCTCATCACAACGTGCTCATCACAACGTGCTCAACACAACGTGCTCATCACAACGTGCTCATCACAATGTTCTCAACAACTTTAACTTAGTTATATTTGATCAGCGATGAACATTTGAAGGTGTTCTTAAGGTGTTCTGAAGGTGTTCTGAAGGTGTTCTGAAGGTGTTCTGAAGTAATAAACGAAAAACCTGAAAGTACAGTGTTGAGCAGGAACTCTTAACACTATGTCTGCTCAGGCACAGTGTTGAGCAGGAACACTTAACACTATGTCTGCTCAGGCACAGTGTTGAGCAGGAACACTTAACACTATGTCTGCTCAGGCACAGTGTTGAGCAGAACACTTAACACTATGTCTGCTCAGGCACAGTGTTGACAGAACCTTAACACATGTCTGCTCAGGCACAGTGTTGAGCAGAACACTTAACACATGTCTGCTCAGGCACAGTGTTGAGCAGAATAACACTTACACCATGTTGCTCAGGCACAGTGTTGAGCAGTAACACTTAACACTATGTCTGCTCAGGCACAGTGTTGAGCAGTAACACTTAACACCATGTCTGCTCAGGCACAGTGTTGAGCAGTAACACTTAACACTATGTCTGCTCAGGCACAGTGTTGAGCAGTAACACTTAACACTATGTCTGCTCAGGCACAGTGTTGAGCAGGAACACTTAACACTATGTCTGCTCAGGCACAGTGTTGAGCAGGAACACTTAACACTATGTCTGCTCAGGCACAGTGTTGAGAAGTAACACTTAACACCATGTCTGCTCAGGCACAGTGTTGAGCAGTAACACTTAACACTATGTCTGCTCAGGCACAGTGTTGAGCAGGAACACTTAACACCATGTCTGCTCAGGCACAGTGTTGAACAGGAACACTTAACACTATGTCTGCTCAGGCACAGTGTTGAGCAGGAACACTTAACACTATGTCTGCTCAGGCACAGTGTTGAGCAGGAACACTTAACACTATGTCTGCTCAGGCACAGTGTTGAGCAGGAACACTTAACACTATGTCTGCTCAGGCACAGTGTTGAGCAGGAACACTTAACACTATGTCTGCTCAGGCACAGTGTTGAGCAGGAACACTTAACACTATGTCTGCTCAGGCACAGTGTTGAGCAGGAACACTTAACACTATGTCTGCTCAGGCACAGTGTTGAGCAGGAACACTTAACACTATGTCTGCTCAGGCACAGTGTTGAGCAGGAACACTTAACACTATGTCTGCTCAGGCACAGTGTTGAGCAGGAACACTTAACACTATGTCTGCTCAGGCACAGTGTTGAGCAGGAACACTTAACACTATGTCTGCTCAGGCACAGTGTTGAGCAGGAACACTTAACACTATGTCTGCTCAGGCACAGTGTTGAGCAGGAACACTTAACACTATGTCTGCTCAGGCACAGTGTTGAGCAGGAACACTTAACACTATGTCTGCTCAGGCACAGTGTTGAGCAGGAACACTTAACACTATGTCTGCTCAGGCACAGTGTTGAGCAGGAACACTTAACACTATGTCTGCTCAGGCACAGTGTTGAGCAGGAACACTTAACACTATGTCTGCTCAGGCACAGTGTTGAGCAGGAACACTTAACACTATGTCTGCTCAGGCACAGTGTTGAGCAGGAACACTTAACACTATGTCTGCTCAGGCACAGTGTTGAGCAGGAACACTAACACTATGTCTGCTCAGGCACAGTGTTGAGCAGGAACACTTAACACTATGTCTGCTCAGGCACAGTGTTGAGCAGGAACACTTAACACTATGTCTGCTCAGGCACAGTGTTGAGCAGGAACACTTAACACTATGTCTGCTCAGGCACAGTGTTGAGCAGGAACACTTAACACTATGTCTGCTCAGGCACAGTGTTGAGCAGGAACACTTAACACTATGTCTGCTCAGGCACAGTGTTGAGCAGGAACACTTAACACTATGTCTGCTCAGGCACAGTGTTGAGCAGGAACACTTAACACTATGTCTGCTCAGGCACAGTGTTGAGCAGGAACACTTAACACTATGTCTGCTCAGGCACAGTGTTGAGCAGGAACACTTAACACTATGTCTGCTCAGGCACAGTGTTGAGCAGGAACACTTAACACTATGTCTGCTCAGGCACAGTGTTGAGCAGGAACACTTAACACTATGTCTGCTCAGGCACAGTGTTGAGCAGGAACACTTAACACTATGTCTGCTCAGGCACAGTGTTGAGCAGGAACACTTAACACTATGTCTGCTCAGGCACAGTGTTGAGCAGGAACACTTAACACTATGTCTGCTCAGGCACAGTGTTGAGCAGGAACACTTAACACTATGTCTGCTCAGGCACAGTGTTGAGCAGGAACACTTAACACTATGTCTGCTCAGGTACAGTGTTGAGCAGGAACACTAACACTATGTCTGCTCAGGCACAGTGTTGAGCAGGAACACTTAACACTATGTCTGCTCAGGCATGAGCTGGTAGCGTCCTGAACGACTGACTAAACTTGTGAAAAATAAAAATTCCATAATAATCACATTTCCATATTCCTCAATTTTCTTTTTTTATTTCTATTCTATATAAATTCTCTTTAATCCTCCAAGAAAAACATTTCTATTCTATATAAATTGTCTTTAATCCTCCAAGAAAAACATTTCTATTCTATATAAATTGTCTTTAATCCTCCAAGAAAAACATTTGAATTGACTAGTTTAACTCTAAAGTCATTCTTGATGGTATTTAAAAAAAGTCCAATGTGATTAAACAAATTTAGAAAGTGACAAATTGTCACATGCAAACCCCAGTTTTAAGATACACCAACACTTAAGAGTTTGAAGCCGACCAGAAGAACATTCTTCAGGTATTACAGGGAAACAATTTATTTAATAAAATTGACAATTTAAAATGTACATAGCTCAAATCGAAAACCAAGTTTCCTTTTAATAAAGCTCATCAACCCTGAAAGTTTGAAGTCTATCTGAAAAGGCATTCTCTGGAATTGCTATAAATCATCGATTTCAAATTTCCTTACTAATTTCTAAAAATTTCAAATTTACATATAGACAATATAAAATACATAATGTCTTCACTCTTATGTAAAACATCAGCGATATATTGAAGCCAACATCACCAGATGCCTTTATTTACTCAGTGCAAAACAAAATATTTTTTATTTAATAAATAAGGCAAAATGGGACTCATGGAGCCCAACACCAATGCAAAACTTTCTGAAAAACTTATCTGCTATGAAAATTTGGAGCCAGTCAGACCAGGAATTTTGTAGTTTTTGCCCTGATTATAAAGGTTTCAAGCTTTCAACAAATTAATGAACTGATAAATTTGCACACAAACTAAACTTAATGGGTATTACCGTTGTCTTAACGAGCGTACTACCCTGGCCTTAACGAGCGTACTACCCTGGCCTTAACGAGCGTACTACCCTGGCCCTAACAAGCGTACTACCCTGGCCTCGGCGTACTACCTGGTAACAGCGTACTACCCTGGCCTAACGAGCGTACTACCCTGGCCCTAACGAGCGTACTACCCTGGTCTAACAGCGTACTACCCTGGCCTAACGAGCGTACTACCCTGGCCCTAACGAGCGTACTACCCTGGCCTAACGAGCGTACTACCCTGGCACTAACGAGCGTACTACCCTGGCCCTAACGAGCGTACTACCCTGGCCTTAACGAGCGTACTACCCTGGCACTAACGAGCGTACTACCCTGGCCTTAACGAGCGTACTACCCTGGCCTTAACGAGCGTACTACCCTGGCCTAACAGAGCGTACTACCCTGGTCTAACAGCGTACTACCCTGGCTTAACAGCTGTACTACCCTGGCCTAACGAGCGTACTACCCTGGCCTAACAGCGTACTACCCTGGCTTAACGAGTGTACTACCTGGCCTAACAGAGCGTACTACCCTGGCCTAACGAGCGTACTACCCTGGCCTAACAGCGTACTACCCTGGCCTTAACAGAGCGTACTACCTGGCCTAACGAGCGTACTACCCTGGCTTAACGAGCGTACTACCCTGGCACTAACGAGCGTACTACCCTGGCCTTAACGAGCGTACTACCCTGGCCTTAACGAGCGTACTACCCTGGCCTTAACGAGCGTACTACCCTGGCCTTAACGAGCGTACTACCCTGGCACTAACGAGCGTACTACCCTGGCCTTAACGAGCGTACTACCCTGGCCTTAACGAGCGTACTACCCTGGCCTTAACGAGCGTACTACCCTGGCCTAACAGAGGTACTACCCTGGACTAACAGAGCGTACTACCCTGGCCTTAACAAGCGTACTACCCTGGCCTAACAAGCGTACTACCCTGGCCTAACAAGCGTACTACCCTGGCCTAACAAGCGTACTACCCTGGCCTAACAAGCTACTACCCTGGCCTAACAAGCGTACTACCCTGGCCTAACAAGCGTACTACCCTGGCCTAACTAAGCCTAAGTACTACCCTGGCCTAACAAGGTACTACCCTGGCCTAACAAGCGTACTACCCTGGCCTAACAAGGTACTACCCTGGCCTAACGAGCGTACTACCCTGGCTCTAACAAGCGTACTACCCTGGCCATAACAAGCGTACTACCCTGGCCCTAACAAGCGTACTACCCTTGCCCTAACAAGCGTACTACCCTACGGCTACTATGTAACAAGCGTACTACCCTGGCCTAACAAGCGTACTACCCTGGCCATAACAAGCGTACTACCCTGGCCTAACAAGCGTACTACCTGGCCACTATGCATAACGCGTACTACCCTGGCCTTAACAAGCGTACTACCCTGGCCATAACAAGCGTACTACCCTGGCACCTAACGAGACCTGGCTAACGCGTACACCTGGCCTAACAAGCGTACTACCCTGGCCTAACAAGCGTACTACCCTGGCCACTAAGCAAGCGTACTACCCTGGCCTAACAAGCGTACTACCCTGGCCATAACAAGCGTACTACCCTGGCCATAACAAGCGTACTACCCTGGCCATAACAAGCGTACTACCCTGGCCATAACAAGCGTACTACCCTGGCCTAACAGCGTACTACCCTGGCCTAACAAGCGTACTACCCTGGCCATAACAGCGTACTACCCTGGCCTAACAGCGTACTACCCTGGCCTAACAGAGCGTACTACCCTGGCCTAACAAGCGTACTACCCTGGCCTAACAAGCGTACTACCCTGGCCATAACAGCGTACTACCCTGGCCTAACAAGCGTACTACCCTGGCCTAACAAGCGTACTACCCTGGCCTAACAAGCGTACTACCCTGCCTAACAAGCGTACTACCCTGGCCCTAACAAGCGTACTACCCTGGCCATAACAAGCGTACTACCCTGGCCCTAACAAGCGTACTACCCTGGCCTAACAAGCGTACTACCCTGGCCATAACAAGCGTACTACCCTGGCCATAACAAGCGTACTACCCTGGCCCTAACAAGCGTACTACCCTGGCCCTAACAAGCGTACTACCCTGGTTCTAACAAGCGTACTACCCTGGCCCTAACAAGCGTACTACCCTGGCCCTAACAAGCGTACTACCCTGGCCATAACAAGCGTACTACCCTGGCCATAACAAGCGTACTACCCTGGCCATAACAAGCGTACTACCCTGGCCATAACAAGCATCTAACATTAAATATTAGAGTCATTCAGTCGATACAAACTCTACTAAATAAGTAAATGTGAATAAAAATATTACACAAATATTCACATAAACTTGATAGATGTTCGATTACAATTTCGGTTATAACTCTCACATCGTCGCATTAGGAAACTCTCTTTAAATGTTTGAACCTACGCAGCAGAAGGAGGTTTTTGGAAGTTATCCAAGACATTATATGAGGCTGAGAATGGTTCCAATAACTTGGGTCACAGGGCACCTGCACATGCAAGGTGTGCCTAGAATCTGGTCCTGGTTACCCTACACATGCTTTGATATTTTGAAATACGTTGGAATAGGCCTTGTCGTGTTATGAGTGAAATAAAAGGGAAAGTTTGAGGAACAAAAGAAATTCTTGCAGTCATCTAAATGTCTACCTTCTGGGTTAACTTATATAATAGTATTAATAATAATAATAATAATAATAATAATAATAATAATAATAACAACAACAATAACTATTATTATTATTATTATTATTATTATTATTATTATTATTATTATTATTAATAGTAGTAGTAGTAGCAGCAGTGGTAGTAATGATGGTACTGCCATCAGTGTTAGAAGTAGTGTTACGGTAATAGCAAAAATACCACTACTACTACTAATAATAATAATAATAACTGTTAGTGTGTGTATACTGCTATGGGACGAAAGTTTATTTGAATTTCTAGTTTAGAGACTGAAGTTTATTGTCTGGTGGGGAAAGGGTTACTTGTGCTATGTTAGTGGGACTAATGTAGTCGATAAGCTTTAATCCAGTGGGAACTAAATTATCGATAATTATTAAATTAACTAAAAACTGTTTATTATTATTTTATTATTATTATTATTATTATTATTATTATTATTATTATTAGATTATTATTAGTGTATTAGTTAGTTTTAGTTATTTTAGTTATGTAGTAGTAGTAGTAGTTAGTTCGAGTAGTAGTAGTAGTAGTAGTAGTTCTAGTAGCAGTAGTTCTAGTAGTAGTAGTACTTCTAGTAGTAGTAGTAGTAGTAGTTCTAGTAGTAGTAGTAGTAGTAGTAGTTCTAGTAGTAGTAGTAATTCTAGTAGTAGTTAGTAGTAGTAGTAGAAGCAGCAGCAGTATTGCTGTGTTTGTGTTAACAAATTAGATATGAGTGAGTGGAGACGAATGGTCTTCATGACTTAACATGCTGTTGGAGTGTGAGCGAAATAGCATTTACCAGGGGATTCAGGAAAACCGGATATCCGGACCTGAGTCCTGGAGGTGGAAGTGCACTTTGATGAAGGAGTGGGGGGCTGTCGCAGTTGGCAGAGTCATTTGAGCTGTGATGTGTGTAACTCTTCTGCAATATAACTATTTTTTTTTTTATTGAAAAAAAAAAATCAATCAAATGACAAGACAGAAGCATCATACAGAGTGGAAACCTGTAAGTTTACAATCACAGATCGTCCTTTGTTTAAAAATACAAAACAAAGGTTAATCATGTTACCCACTCAAGAAAACATACAAAAAACAATACTATACAATTCACAAATGCAGTACTATGTAAAACCCAATATAGATAACATCCATGAAGAGGAAAAGGATAACATAGCGGAAAGAAATAAAACCCTGAAGGGCATAAATCACAAATCGTGCATTAAAGAACACATTTGACAAAGTGACAAATTATACAAATTTGTCGTCACCCGGGGGCCTAGGACTGTCACGTCTGTATTATACAGAGGGCAACCCTAAGGAACGTTATTACATTACAAAAGTATAACACAATATAAAGCACAACAAATGAAACAAAAATAATAAGGGACAAACAGCACCTTCATTTACAAATCCACACACACTGTTGACCATTATACATCGATAATTAAGTGACCCAGGATAATTACTCAGAGGAAACATACGAAGTAAAACAAACCAATTCACAAGTACATAAAAAAAACCCACAGTACTCGTACACACACCTCCAATGCGGAAACATTTTTATACAAGACAATAACACAGGGAAAAGAATGAAAACTTTCCCAATGATGCAGTATAATATAGCTAAAGAATGTGCATCCCACACAGTAAACCAAAGTAATATTTACACTAAACACAAACCAACAAAGGTAGACATTTTACAACACAAACGTAACCTAACCATATCTGCCTTCCTTAAAGGTAAGACACAATGTTGAAACATATAAGAAACCCACCTCAGGAACCCCCCCAAGTGTTACATACATCATAATGGAAAACTTCTCAAACCTAAGTGAGTTAAAACTAAACACCATATATAAAAACACTATAATGGAAACATGCTAAACCTATAACAAGACATCACCAAATCCAGTAGGTTATGAAGAAAAGCCCCCTATGGTTACCCCTGACACCTACTCTCCATAGGGGTTCCCCCCTCCCCATCTCCCGTCATACCACAAATACCTCACATTCCACTGTCATTTGCCATATGCCCACAGCCACTGTCGCCCCCCTCCCTTCCCCTTCGTTCAAACGCCTTTCCCCACCATGTATACACCATCCCTGTCGCCGGCCAGTCCTTTTAAGTCCCCTCCCTTCACAGATCTAGTAACTCACCCACCGTCAGGTCCCGATAACCCACTGAAAAGGCTGAATCCCACTCCCGACCATAAAGATCCCTATTCCTACATTTTGTCCTGTAAAACACAGAAGCCAAGGCCTTGACTCCCCAGACACCCCCCTCATTCCCTATGACACATATAAGTAGTCTGCCACCAAGTACAAGACTGCCCTTCTCACCTCCCCTCCCACCCCTCCTACATCAAAACTTATAGCCCGCAAGGTCAAAAGCCCCCTCCCCCCTACCCTGTGTACCAACTTCCCAAACCATTCACGCACTACGCCCAATAAAGAACAAAAATATACTGCATGGTATGCCATATCCTCCTCCCCGCACCTATCGTATAACCCTCCCTCCCCTATCCTCATGCAGTACAAAATCGCCTTCGATGAAACGATCCCAATTAGAAACCTATACACAAACTCACTTACCCTGGGTTTTAGCCACAACTTCCTCAATCCTTTCCATATATATACCCTTCCAATCATACACTGGGTATATCGCTGTCCCCTGCAGCACCTTCCCCGCACCCCCCTGCCCAGAAGACTCGCTGATATCCTCATCGGCTCCCTAACCACCATGATGCGCCTCAACATTCCATCACACACCCTCAAATCATTCCCCTTCCACCATCTTCTGACATCTTCCATAACCAATCCCACCCTTCTCCCATGCACCCCACCCACCCTGAGGTATCGATGCTTAATATAAACGCTCTGCAAATGTCTTGCTAATGGGATAAGCCCCAAACCTCCTTGATGTACTCTCGTCATTACCACGTCCTTACTCAACCACGCCCTCCCATTACCCCATATATAATGTGAGACCCTCTGTTGCAAGTCCGTTACATCCATAAAAACAATGGAAACACCACCGCTATGTGCCACAGTTTACTAAAATCTAATGAGTTTACTATCACCACCCTCTGTTGCAATGTAACGTCCCCAGGCCTCCAACCATCCATTTGCTTAATTGCCTCTCGTGCCACCATCCCTGCATTAACCTCCCGAGCTTCCACTGGATCCACCCGGTACACCACCCCACAAATCTTCACCTGCTCCACCGTGGCCCACCCCCTCCCCTCCCCCATCCTCCCCCCTACCCACCCACCTACCTCCAACAATTTAGATTTTGCATAATTTACCCTCATTCCAGTAACCGTCCCAAAAATCCCCACAATTCTCCAACCCTCTGCATCTCTCACCAGCACCATGGTATCATCCACATACTCGACAATCAAGCGATAAAAGGGATCTTGCAGGCATGCAAACAAGATTTGAGACAAGGGGCATCCCTGTCTCAATCTCTTATCCATAGGCACCTCCCTTCCCATCCTACCATTTACCTGCACCCTAACCCTGGCTCCCCCATACAGAGTCTCTACCCAGCCTACCATGTCTTCGCATGACATCATACAACATGCCCCTTTCCACGCTATCATAAGCCAAACTACAATCAACACCCAACACCCCCCCTTCTCTACCCTCAATAAAATCCCAAATTTTGCCATGGCTTACGCCATGCTTCTACCCGGAATCTCACATTGCCCTTTATGCAAGACTGTCCCCAACACCTTTTTAAGCCTATTACCCAGCAACTTTGCGAAGATCTTATAATCCGCACACATTAAAGTAATAAATCTATATTCCTTCATTGTCCTACATTCCTCTTTTTCTTCACCAATGGCACAACCCCAGTGTTCTGCATACTTCCCAATACCTTCCCATTCTTCATGCTATTGAACACCTTTATTAAGCAAACCTGTAAGGTGTCCCAATTATGCACATAAAAATCATTAGGAAGACCATCTAATCCAGGCCTTACCCTTGCTCAAACCCTGCACTGCCTCCCATACCTCTTCCTCACTAATCTTCCCCTCCATGCCCATCCTGTTTTCCTTACTAACAATACACCTAATCCCCTCCCCTATTACAGCCCTTCCCTCACCCCCCACTCCCTCCTGCAAATACCCCATAACCCAGTGATCTACATAATTACTTATCCCTTCCATAGTTCGCAGCAATTGTCCCACCCTGTACCCCCAAATCCTGACACACCTCCAACGTCATCATAGTCGTTTCCCTTTGCCGCTTCCTAAAACGTCGGAGCACACATGCCGATGGCCTGTCACCCCACAAGACCTCCTCCAGCCCACTTCTCACCCTTGTCGCATTAAATCTTTCATTCTGCAATTCTCGCAGACGACCTTTCAGGACCCCCATCTCCTCCACCCTAGAATTTCCTCCCCTTTTGTAACAATCCTCCAGCTGACCCTCCAAGTACCTCTGCAACCCAAATTTTCCCCAATTCTCCTCCCTGCCCATTTTCTTATAATACTTCCTGATACACGGCTTTGCCACCATTTCCCACCAACCCAGTAAGTCCCCTGCATTCCGACCTCTCTCTCCAATGCTCCTGCCACCATGCAGAAAGCTCTCTCCACACCTACTCCCTGAAGCAAACTAACATTAAATTTCCAATAGCTATCAAACCTCTTTATCATCCCGTCCCAACCGACTTCCGCCAGTACACCCCTGTGGTCAGAATATCCTACATCAATCGCCTCCACCCTACTGATGTGTATCTCCCTAGTTACATAAATCCTATCCAATAGTGCCTGGTATCCCCGTCTCACAAATGTGTGCTCCACACACCAGCCACCTCCCCTAACTACATCCACCACCCCCACCGCTCCTAATACCTCCCGCAACACCACCAGGACACATCCCTCTCCCCTAGGCTCTACATCCTTACCTCATATTACACAGTTCCAGTCTCCTCCTATAACTGTTACCTCACTCAAACCTCTCAAATGGTACATCAGAACGTCCCTCACAAAATTTTCCTTAGTACACCTGCTTTGATCTGCCGGCATATATACACTCATAAAACACACGCGCATGTCACCCCACACCCCATCCACCCTCACTACCCTACCCCCCTCACCCGCTTCCCACGCTAATAACTTAAAAGGACTGACCTCGTGCATTACCACAGCAGCCCCTCCCTTTAACTTCCCGGAACTACCTGCATACACCTGGAACCCATTCAAACACAAATCCCTTGCACACTTAAAATTATGTTCCTGGACGAAACAAATGTCTACCTGAAAACGTCGCATAGTTACCTCTAGCCATCGTCTCTTCACCTCGGCCCAAAGGCCATTAACATTTATGGTAAGACTCCTGAAAACTACATAGGGGGCTTTCCTCGAAACCTCTGGATTTTCGGCACCCCTCCTCCTTATCCTTCGCCCCCTGACCACGTTTAGGCCAGTCTTTTCCTGACACCCCTCCCTGTCCCCTGCGGGTCACAGTTTGCCATGCCTTTGTGCAAACTCTTTGCGCAGGCATAAGAACGTCCTCATTAAACGCACCACAGGCTTTTTACGTGAATCACCACAAGTGTCCATTGCCACATTTTCCAGCTGATCGTTCATGGACTACAGCCACCACATCCTGCACCACATGCCTATCACCAGGCCCTAAAGGGGACGCCTCCCAGGGCGTGTCAAGGAAATCTCTGAGGGCATCTTGCAAAACAGGTGGCAATTCCCCCTGCAAAATCCTCACTTCCACAGGTGCAACCTCACCATCTGGCTGTTCTGCACCTGAGCCTTCAGGCAGAGTCTCACAGGGACACCCTGCTCTTCCACCTCATCACTCCATCTATTACTCCGTCCCACACTAGTGGGTTCTGGCACCTACACCCTCCACTTTGTCGACTACCGTTTCCTCCATTCGTCCTTCCTGACGGTGGTCCATCCTCCTCCCACAATTAGCTGCAACATGATCATACGCCCCACATATTCTGCAGGTCCTTTGCTGACTGGCGTATGTTACGTAAACTTGAGTTCTGAAATCTTCAAGGACAACATACGAAGGTATAGGCCATCGCAAGTCATTTTGAGGGAATATGTCCCTTCTTGTAATCCTGCATAGATGCCGTCGGACCATTTGCCAACCACAGCCGTATGGACCACTCCAAATTGCCAGAATGCCTCACGAATATCTGTATCATCAACTTCAAATGGCACGTTGTGAACTCAAATAAAGGTATAATATTGGGAGACATCCCTCAAGCATACCTCCAACCCAGCGTTGATCACCGATGCGCACCTTTCAGCGCTATCCCTTGCAATTCCTCAGTATTGATGCCATACGCATCGTGGAGAATCGCAGGCAACAAAACAGTCATGTTGTCTGGGTACACTGCTCCCTGCAAAACCTCAACACACACCGTGTTGATCCTCCTCCTCCCACCAGACGCCATATTGGTGTCAATATAAGTATTGAGTGAATGTGTTTAATTTTTTGGGTCACTCTTCCACGGTGAGAGATGACTACTGTCTTATAAAATTTGTTGTTTATTATATTTTTATTAGTTAAAGCATTATTATTATTAATAGTAGTAGAAGCAGCAACAATAGCAGCAGTAGCAGCAGCAGCAGCAGTAGTAGTAGCAGCAGCAGCAGTAGTAGTAGTAGCAGGCAGCAGCAGCATCAGCAGCAGTAGTAGTAGTGGCAGCAGCAGCAACAACAGCAACAACAATAGCAGAAGCAGCAGTAGCAGCAGCAATATCAGCAACAACAGTAGCAGAAGCAGCAACAGCAGCAGCAACAGCAGCAGCAGCAGCAGCAGCAACAACAACAGCAGCAGCAGTAGCAGAAACAACAGCAGCAGTAGTAGCAGAAACAGCAACAGCAGCAGCAGCAGCACAACAACAACAACAACAACAGCAGCAACAGCAGCAGGTAGTAGTAGTAGTAGTAGTGGTAATAATAATATTATTTTTATTAGTTATAGAAGTAGTAAGTGTTGTTGTAGCTGAGACGTGCATCGCTGTGAATATATAATATATTTAGCAGTGTTTATCTCAGTGTAACAATACTGTACGGTGTTACGGTGTGCATTTATCAGTTAACTTACACTGACGGGTTGGTATCTGTCTGGGTGGAAATACACTCAATGTTTAGAAATTGACGAATTTTTAGAAAATAAAGAACTATAAGTGAAGAAGTGAACTACAACATTAGTGATCCTCATACAGTAGTTTTTGAACCTAATAAACCAAGCAACTAATAAGAGAGTAAGTAGCGACTCTGAAGCGTGGTTGGCAACCTGGCTTAGGGAGTTGTTTAAGACTTGATATGTGACAAGATTAATGTCTCTCACAAACCAGTATATTACGTTTTATTATCGGTTCAACCTTTCTGGTGATGCTCGGTACACAGTGGATAGTTAATAATAATAATAATAATAATAATAATAATAATAATAATAATAATAATAATAATAATATTTTTATTTGGACATGATACAAAGAATTACATTTGGTTGTTGAGATTACATGAGGTGTACATGCCAAAAGCCCCTAGTATGCAGGGCATTTTGGGCAGACTTAAAATTAACTTAAAACTAAATTGTAAGAATTTTTGTAGATAGTATACAATGAGTAAAGGTGAGTATTTAAGCTATGAAATTTGAACATAGTTTAGACATAGTTAACGCTGAAACATATGTGGGTGTGAATATCGAACGCAAATGGTTAATGTCTATAAGTCAAAGAATAAAGTAAGACCAATTAATCAACTATTAAGCCCAATTAATCAATTATCAATAAGCAGGAACCTGAAACCCAAGTTCCTGCTTATTGATAGGTGAACTGGGGTAACATGTTTAAGGAAACTAAAATCCAGGCACCTAAAGTGTTCGTCACGGCATTATACCGGGTGAGCGCCCCAGCATAATGCCGTGACGAAAATCAAAGGCCTGCCATACAGGAGGTCTTTTTTCTTGAATGTATTATGCCAGGTAGCAGCCGTTACCATGACGTCACGGCCAGCCGCCACACTCCACAGTGACTCCTAAGTGCTCACGTGGCTGCCGTGGAGAGAGGAAGTGTTGAACTTTTGTCTCTCATCGGCCCCATCTTTTGTCGGTGTTCCCTTTGGTTTTGGGGCTATACAAGTTTGATTATGGGTAAAAGGTAGTCTTTAACACCTGAAACTATAGCTCAAATCATAGGGCTTAACAAAGCTGGGCACCAGACGAAAGAAATAGTGGAATGTTGGTGTGTGTGAGCGTTCAGTGAGGAACTGGGTGCAGTGTTTCAAGGCTGGTGGCGGTGTCGAGTTACCTTCTGCCAAACCTCGGCCTGGCCCCTCCAAGAAGACATCTGTTTGTACCTTAACTGTGATAAAGAAGCAGTTAGAGAGTACACCTAAGATAACTGCTAGAGAATTGAAGGAAAAGAACCCACATCTTCTCTCAGAGATGTCTGTAAGAACTGTTAACAGACGTGTGTCAGAACTGGGCTACAGTAGTCACCGCCAGGTTAAGAAACGATCTCTCCAAGCCACATAAGAAACTTAGGCTGGATTATGCAAAGAAATATCTTCACTGGACTCTCAACAGTGTCTGAAGTACTTTGGAGTGATGAAGCAACCTTCACCATCACCTGAAACCGTGGGGGACATGTGTACCGGCCCAGAGGTAGTGACCCGCTAGACCCACGCTACACCTGTGGGACCACAAAACACCCAGACTCGCTCATGGTTTGAGGGTGTTTCAGTGCTCAGGTGTTGGTGAACTTACTGTGCTTCCCCAAAACCAGTATATGAACCAGTATAATTACCTGGAGTAATTGAGTGACAATTTACCTGACACAAGTGTGGGTCAAAAGATTTTATGAAGGACGGTGCACCGTGTCATACAGCCAAATCTGTAGTTCAGTGGCTTAAGAACTTTAAAGTGAGGTTCTTTAATGCCTGGCCAGGCAATTCCCCAGACCTAAACCCTATTGAGAACCTCTGGTCAATAGTGAAACGAAGTTTTCTGGGCAAGGATACCAGTTCCATGCCGCGGCTGGAGGCTGCTCTACATGTGTGTGGGGGAGGAGCGGCATAATGCCGTGAAGAGCACTGTATTTACTGCTAGGTAAAGAGCAGCGAAAACTGTAACTAAACACTGTCTAGTCTCTACCTGCTTCAAGATCATCCCTATGATGGCAGACACTTCGTCTCCATCTGCTCCAGGATCATCCCTATGATGGCAGATGCCTCGTCTCCACCAGCCCCAGGATCATCCCTGGGATGGCAAATGCCTCGTCTCCACCAGCCCCAGGATCCATCTCAGGGATGGCAGATGCCTGTCTCCACCAGCCCAATCATCCCTGGGATGGCAGATGCCTCATCTCCACCAGCCCCAGGATCATCCATGGGATGGCAGATGCCTGGTCTCCATCATCCCCAGGATCATCCCTGGGATGGCAGATACCTGGTCTCCACCAGCCCCAGGATCACCCTTGGGATGGCAGATACCTGTTCTCCACCAGTCCCAGGATCACCCTTGAGATGGCAGATACCTGGTCTCCATCAGCCCAGGATCACCCTTGGGATGGCAGATGCCTGGTCGCCACCTGCCCCTGGATCATCTCTGTTTTGGCAGATGCCTGGTCTCCACCAGCCCTAGGATCACCCCAGGATGACAGACACTCAGCCCCATGATCACCCCTGAGATGATAGACACTCAGCCCAAGTGGTTTTCACTGGGATAATACACACAAAACCGCACATAGAAGAGAGGAGCTTACGACGACTGTCGGTCCGACTTGGACCATTTACAAAGTCACACTAACACCAAAGAACAGGTAGAATGGGTATTTATAGACCAGCAGACAGGAGGGCACAAGAAAGTGGTGGAGGAGTAATAGTGGAAGTAGTAGTGGTAGTGGAAGTAGTAGTGGAGTCAGTCATATTCTAGGAAAGAGGAGCACTGCAAAATGCTGGCGGCCCGCATGGGTAAGGACAAGAACACAGAGGGGGAAAAAATAAAATATAATAAAGAAGGACAAATACAAGGCAAAAATAGAAACCCAGAGGAGAAAGAAGAAAGAGGAGAAGGGAAAAGAGATAGAAGGGGAAGAATCAGGTTAAGTCACGGGTGTCTTTAATTTTCTCAGAGAGAAGGCCAATGAAGGGTTACTTCATCTCCTATACCTATGATGTCTTTCTTGATCTTATCCGCCTTTGTGTGAACTCTAATTCCTTTTCTTTTCAAGGTAAATATTATTCTCAAACCTTTGGTGTCGCTATGGGCTCTCCTCTATCTCCTGTTCTTGCTAATCTTTACATGGAATACTTCGAGACTGTTCTTCTTCCCACTATTGATGTACGTCCTTCACTCTGGCTCCGCTATGTAGATGACATCTTTGCTCTTTGGTCTCATGACTCTAGTCTCTTCCAACCATTTCTTGATGCCCTTAATAATCTTGCCCCTTCCATTAAGTTTAAAGCTGATTGGGAATCTAATTATTTGCTTCCTTTCCTTGATGTTCATGTCCACCTCTCAGTTACAGGTTTTGCCTTTTCCGTGTACCGCAAGCCTATGCACAGTGGCATGTATATTCACTACTTTTCTTATCATACTTCCTCTGTGAAGAAAAGTGTTCTTATCTCCCTCTTTCTCCGTGCTCTCCGCATTTGTGATCCTCAGTTCCTTGAAGCAGAAATTTCCACTCTTCATAATTCATTTTCCCGTCTTGGCTACCCTTCCCATTTCACAGACTCTGCTTTCTCTCGTGCCAAACTGACTTTCTTCTCTCCTAAACCCTCTACTCCTGGGAACTCTCCTGTACTCTGCCTTCTTTACAACTCTTGTCTCTCTAATCTCAACAACTCTCTCCCTTCCTTAGACATCACACTTACCTTTCGCCAGACTAACAATCTTCGTACTAATCTAGTTCATACTTCCCCTCCCTCTATAGATTCTCCTGGTGTCTACTCTATTTCTTGTTCCTCCTGTCCTCTTCAGTACTTTGGTGAAACTGGCCGATCTCTTTCTGACAGACTTAGGGAGCACAAAAATAGTGTTAGGCTTGGCGACTCCAATAATGCTCTTTTCTGTCATCCTATTGATTGGTCTTCTGCTAAAACTGTTTACCCTACGACCAACTTTCACAGTCGCCATCTGGTTGAATCCTTCCTTATTCACAACTTTCCCTGTATGAATCTTAGCCCTGGCTTTGTCTCCGTAGATGCTTTCCTTTCTCATTACATTGTTAAATGCTCCAAACTTCAGAACTCCTCTTTCTCCTCTGGGTTTCTTTCTTTTGCCTTGCATTTGTCCTTCTTTATTTTATTTTCATTTTTTCCCTCTGTGTTCTTGTCCTTACCCATGCGGGCCGCCAGCATTTTGCAGTGCTCCTCTTTCCTAGAATATGACTGACTCCACTGCTACTTCCACTACCACTACTACTTCCACTACCACTTTTACTTCTACTATTACTCCTCCACCACTTTCTAGTGCCCTCCCTTGTCTGCTAGCCTATAAATACCCCTTCTATCTGTTCTTTGTGTTAGTGTGACTTTGTAAATGGTCCAAGTCGGACCGAAACGTCGTCGTAAGCTCCTCTCTTCTATGTGCGGGTTGTGTGTGTATTGTTCCATTCTGGTATTGTGCCTTTTTTGTTATTTATCACTGGGATGGCAAACACAGCCTCAAGATCACTCCTGGGATGGCAGACACACAGCTCCAGGATCACCCTGGGATGGCAGACACTCAGCCCCAGGATCACCCCTGGGATGGCAGACACTCAGCCCCAGAATCACCAATGGGATGGCAGACACTCAGCCCCAGGATCATCCCTGGGATGGCAGACACTCAGCCCCAGAATCACCCCTGGGATGGCAGACACACAGCTCCAGGATCACCCCTGGGATGGCAGACACTCAGCCCCAGGATCACCCCTGGGATGGCAGACACTCAGCCCAGGATCACCTTGGGATGGCAGACACTCAGCCCCAGGATCATCCCTGGGATGGCAGACACTCATCCCCAGGATCATCCCTGGGATGGCAGACACTCAGCACCAGGATCACCCTGGGATGGCAGACACTCAGCTCCAGGATCACCTAGGATGACAGACACTCAGCCCAGGATCACCCTGGGATGATGACACTCAGCCCCAGTATCACCCTTGGATGGCAGACACTAACCCAGGATCACCCCTGGGATGAATGACACTCAGCCCCAGGATCACCCCTGAGATGGCAGACAACAGCCCCCAGGATCACCCTGGGATGGCAGACACTCAGCCCCAGGATCACCCTGGGATGGCAGACACTCAGCTCCAGGATCACCCCTGGATGGCAGACACTCAGCCCCAGAATCACCCCTGGGATGGCAGACACTCAGCCCAAGAATCACCCCTGGATGGCAGACACTTCAGCCCAGATCACCCCTGGGATGGCAGACACTCAGCCCTCAGGATCATCCCTGGGATGGCAGACACTCATCCCCAGGATCATCCCTGGGATGGCAGACACTCAGTACCAGGATCACCCCTGGGATGGAAGACACTCAGCTCCAGGATCACCCCTGGGATGACAGACACTCAGCCCCAGGATCACCCCTGGGATGGCAGACACTCAGCCCCAGGATCACCCTTGGGATGGCAGACACTCAACCCCAGGATCACCCCTGGGATGACAGACACTCAGCCCCAGGATCACCCCTGGGATGGCAGACACACAGCTCCAGGATCACCCCTGGGATGGCAGACACTCAGCCCCAGGATCACCCCTGGGATGGCAGACACTCAGCTCCAGGATCACCCCTGGGATGGCAGACACTCAGCCCCAGAATCACCCCTTGGATGGCAGACACTCAGCCCCAGGATCATCCCTGGGATGGCAGACACTCATCCCCAGGATCATCCCTGGAATGGCAGACACTAAGCCAAAGGATCATCCCTGGGATGGCAGACACTCAGCCCCAGGATCATCCCTGGGATGGCAGACACAGCCCCAGGCTCACCCCTGGGATGGCAGACACTCAGCCCCAGGATCACCCCTGGGATGGCAGACACAGCCCCAGGCTCACCCCTGGGATGGCAGACCCACCAGGTGAAGGAAATATAACCTTGGAGAAGTGCGCATTATTGTTGTTGTTGTAGATCCTGTTGTCATCGTCACCGCTGTTGTTATTGCTGTTGTAGTTTTGTTATTGCTGTTGCTGCTATTGTTGATACAGTCGTCGTCGTCGCTGTTTTGTCTTGCTGCTGCTGTGATTGTTGTTAACGCTGTCACTGGTGCTGCTGTGATTGTTGTTAATGTTGTTACTGCTGCTGCTGTGATTGTTGTTAATGTTGTTACTGGTGTTGCTGTGATTATTGTTAATGCTGTTACTGCTGCTGCTGTGACTGTTGTTATTGCTGTTACTGCTGCTGTTGTGATTGTTGTTAATGCTGTTACTGGTGCTGCTTTGATTGTTGTTAATGCTGTTACTGCTGCTGCTGCTGTGATTGTTGTTAATGCTGTTACTGCTGCTGGTGTGATTGTGTTAATGCTGTTACTGGTGCTGCTGTGATTGTTGTTAATGCTGTTACTGCTGCTGTTGTGATTGTTGTTAATGCTGTTACTGCTGTTGCTGTGATTGTTGTTAATGCTGTTACTGCTGCTGCTGTGATTGTTGTTAATGCTGTTACTGCTGCTGGTGTGATTGTGTTAATGCTGTTACTGCTGCTGTTGTGATTGTTGTTAATGATGTTACTGCTGCTGCTGTGATTGGTGTTAATGCTGTTACTGGTGCTGCTGTGATTGTTATTAATGCTGTTACTGGTGCTGCTGTGATTGTTGTTAATGCTGTTACTGGTGCTGCTGTGATTGTTGTTAATGCTGCTACTGCTGCTGCTGTGATTGTTGTTAATGCTGTTACTGGTGCTGCTGTGATTGTTGTTAATGCTGTTACTGGTGCTGCTGTGATTGTTGTTAATGCTGCTACTGCTGCTGTTGTGATTGTTGTTAATGCTGTTACTGCTGCTGTTGTGATTGTTGTTAATGCTGTTACTGGTGCTGTTGTGATTGTTGTTAATGTTGTTACTGGTGCTGCTGTGATTGTTGTTAATGCTGTTACTGGTGCTGCTGTGATTGTTTTTAATGCTGTTACTGGTGCTGCTGTGATTGTTGTTAATGCTGTTACTGGTGCTGCTGTGATTGTTGTTAATGCTGCTACTGCTGCTGCTGTTGTTCTGCAAATGATTTTATTGTCGTTGATGCTGCGGCTGTTGTTGTTGCTACTGCTATTGTTGCTGTTGTTGGTATTGTTTGTGTTGCTGCTGCTGATGCTGTTATTGTTCTTGTTGCTGGTTGTGACGGTGGTCCTGCTGTTGTGACGGTAGTTCTTGTTTTGTTGTTGTTATTAATTGTATTATTACTGTTTTTCATGGTTTTGTTATTGTTGTGCCTTCTTGTTACTGAAACTGTTGGAGCTGTTGTTCTTGTTGTTGTTGTTTTTGTTATTCTATGTTGTTATTTTTGAAGTGTTGTTGCTTGTCTTTTTTATGTGTTTTGTTATTGTTATCGTTTTTTATGTTGTTGTTTGCTGTTGTTGCTGTTCTTTTTTGCAGTTGTTCTTGTTCTTGATGCTGTTGTTGTTTTTGCTGATCATTTTTTTCATGTTGTTGCTGTTGTTGATGTTCATGTTGCTGTTGTTGTCATTGCTCTTGTTGATGTTTCCATTGTTGATGTTGTTAATGATAACGGAGATAAATGATATAAATTACCGTTATTATTATTATTCTTATGATGGATAAACTAGACACCACTGGTATATAATGCGATACTTTGTTGAGCACGTCTCGCCCACTCAGCGGGCTGCTTGTCGAGCACGTCTCGCCCACTCAGCGGGCTGCTTGTCGAGCACGTCTCGCCCACTCAGCGGGCTGCTCGTCGAGCACGTCTCGCCCACTCAGCGGGCTGCTCGTCGAGCACGTCTCGCCCACTCAGCGGGCTGCTTGTCGAGCACGTCTCGCCCACTCAGCGGGCTGCTTGTCGAGCACGTCTCGCCCACTCAGCGGGCTGCTTGTCGAGCACGTCTCGCCCACTCAGCGGGCTGCTCGTCGAGCACGTCTCGCCCACTCAGCGGGCTGCTTGTCGAGCACGTCTCGCCCACTCAGCGGGCTGCTTGTGACTTGATAAAGGCCACTGTGAGGGCGAGACGTTGTTAATAAAGCATCACATTAAACTGCTTATGTGTTTATTGTTCCATGAGGGCTTGTTGTTTTTGTTGTTGTTGTTGTTGTTGTTGTTGTTGTTGTTATTGGTGCTGTAGATTTTTTATTTTTTGTTATTGTTATTCTTTTTTGTTTTTTATTTGAATTTTGTTGTTGTTGTTGTTGTTGGCTAAACTTACTCTAAATGACTCACAACTTCCAGCATTTTGGAAGGTTTTCACGATGTAATATCATCTACACTGGGTCAGGTATCAGTGACACTGAGTCTGGTATCAGTAACACTGAGTCTGGTATCAGTGACACTGAGTCTGGTATCAGTGACAATGAGTCTGGTATCAGTGACACTGAGTCGGGTATCAGTGACAATGAGTCTGGTATCAGTGACACTGGGTCAGGTATCAGTGACACTGGGTCTGGTATAAGTGACGCTGAGTCTGGTATCAGTGACGCTGAGTCTGGTATCAGTGACACTGAGTCTGGTATCAGTGACACTGAATCAGGTATCAATGATACTGAGTCTGGTATCAGTGATACTGAGTCTGGTATCAGTGACACTGAGTCAGGTATCAGTGACACTGAGTCTGGTATCAGTGACACTGAGTCAGGTATCAGTGACACTGAGTCAGGTATCAGTGACACTGAGTCTGGTATCAGTGACAATGAGTCTGGTATCAGTGACACTGAGTCGGGTATCAGTGACAATGAGTCTGGTATCAGTGACACTGGGTCAGGTATCAGTGACACTGGGTCTGGTATAAGTGACGCTGAGTCTGGTATCAGTGACGCTGAGTCTGGTATCAGTGACACTGAGTCTGGTATCAGTGACACTGAATCAGGTATCAATGATACTGAGTCTGGTATCAGTGATACTGAGTCTGGTATCAGTGACACTGAGTCAGGTATCAGTGACACTGAGTCTGGTATCAGTGACACTGAGTCTGGTATCAGTGACACTGAGTCTGGTATCAGTGACACTGAGTCTGGTATCAGTGACACTGAGTCTGGTATCAGTGACACTGAGTCTGGTATCAGTGACACTGAGTCTGGTATCAGTGACACTGAGTCTGGTATCAGTGACACTGAGTCTGGTATCAGTGACACTGAGTCTGGTATCAGTGACACTGAGTCTGGTATCAGTGACACTGAGTCTGGTATCAGTGACACTGAGTCTGGTATCAGTGACACTGAGTCTGGTATCAGTGACACTGAGTCTGGTATCAGTGACACTGAGTCTGGTATCAGTGACACTGAGTCTGGTATCAGTGACACTGAGTCTGGTATCAGTGACACTGAGTCTGGTATCAGTGACACTGAGTCTGGTATCAGTGACACTGAGTCTGGTATCACCCAGGCTTCACCAGCAATAAACAACAATCACATGACTGTTTTAATCAATATCTCACTTCAGGAGGGACTATTGTTCCAGTCCTTCAATACCAAGTTCTCTTATTTCAACCAGTCACTTGACAACTATTATTAGTAAATACGTTTTCTTACACATCTCCGTCTTGTTGCATCTTTCTTTGTTCTTTTCCTCGCTGGTTCTTCTTCTATGCCGGACACACACCTTTATCACAGTTATTTTAACAAAGAAATTAAGCGCTATAATTTCATTTAAAATAATCTTTCTTTTAAGTTGACTCTGTTTGTGAGAAGAAAAACAATTTAGTTGAGTTAAATACGCCATAAAAATCTCAGAACTGTTTTGAGTTATATATTAGTTACGTCATCATGACCGACGTTTAATTATGTTAAATTGGGCAGGGTTAGGTTAGGTTAGTTTAGGTTAGGTTAGGTTAGGTTACGCAAGAAATTCTAGGTTAGGTTAGTGAATTTTAGGGTAAGGTACGCTTTGTTAGGTTTTGTTATGCATGGTTGGGTTTGATTAGGTTAAATTAGGTTATACTTCGTTAACTAGTAAGTCACATACAAAAATTAATATGAAATGTCATAAAATGGTTATAATTATAATCTTAATTTTTAAAGAGGTGGATCGGTAAGCCAGCGGAAGGCCTCGGCCAGATAACCAAAAGCTCAAGTGGTGTGCAATCACATGACTAAGACCAGCGTCAGGAAACATTTGACCTGTTCCCTGACGAATCGTACCTAACCTAACCAGGCCACTGAAGGACTAGTTGAGCTGTGTGTATGTTCCACCAGGTGTCACCTACGCTGTACTCTATCAACTTGCTAGGTTAGGTTAAGTAGAAAAAGGTTAAGATATGCTAGGATAGGTTCGGTTAGTTTATAATGTTAGGTAAATTAAGATGTGGAGAGGTTTGTTTATGCTAGGTTATAAGAGGTAAATTGTGAGTAGCTTTTGGCTTTCTTAGGAAAAATTAATGTTAGGATAGTTTACGATTGATTTGGCTTGGTTAAGATAAGGAAGGATGTGCTAGGTTAGGTTAGGCAATCTTAGGCTAGCTTATACTAGGTTATGTTAGGTTGCGCTAGGTTAGGTAAGGATAGGTTACAGTACTCTAGGATAGGTTAGATTAGGTTACAGTACTCTAGGATAGGTTAGGTTAGGTTACAGTACTCTAGGATATGATAGGATAGGATAGGTTAGGTTTGGTTAGGTTAAGTTACGTGTGAGGTTACGTGTTAGGTTACTTGAAGAAAATTGAAAAATTAAATATATATATAATACGTGATTCAAAGCTAATTTATATTTGTAAGTTGTGTGTAGAATATTGTTGTACTGATGTTCTTGACACAGCTGTTGTACTGATGTTCTTGACACAGCTGTTGTACTGATGTTCTTGACACAGCTTTGACTTATTCTTGGAACGTAAGTCGTTGTTGATGAATTGGTCACAGCTGGAGGTGACTTAAACAGACGAAAGTTTCCACCTCACGACGATAAGTTGAGGTCCGTAAGTAATGTGTCACGACACCACGAACGCTGGTGTCACGACACCACGAACGCTGGTGTCACGACACCACGAACGCTGGTGTCACGACACCACGAACGCTGGTGTAGTGAGGAATGATGAGTAGCTGTAAGAGTCGCTGCAGGTGGAAGATGAGGTGGTACCAGGGTAGGTAGATTGCTCTAGTTACAAGCTCTGGCTCTTTGCCAGAGCCTTGCTGTCCTTATTTTAACCTCGCCTGTGACGGATGACCCACGCTGACAAATCAAGGCTATAATGAAGGAAAATGCAGTTACAACCTGCTTGATAAACACTCATACGATAGACGTATGGCCTTTAAAAGAAATGGTGAAGATTGAATAACAACAGCGTAAATTCAAATAAAGGCAGGAACAAACGCAAATCTAAAGCCCTAAATAAGAGTGAAGCTCTTATTAAGACAAACCCTAAAATGGAATAAAATATACAGGAGTGGAACGCGTACTTAAAGGTTTGATGGAAGCAGCCAGTCACGTGACTCCTCCACTGGTTGGAGACGCACACGTCACCTCGTAAAGAGGAGGGAGGGGACAAGAGCTAGACACTCTACTTTAACAGACTAACATCACCATACAATCATACTTACACTCCACCATCTAACCCTCAAGGGAGGTTCCTCGACGCTGGTGAGGGCTCTTGATCTAGAGAATTGGATCTGTGCTCCAGTTCCCTGAGTTGAGCCTGAATACCTTCCATCCCCCCCCCACGTGCGCTGTATAATCCTACGGGTTTAGCGCTACGGGTTTAGCACTAAGCGTAGGTTACGCTCTACGCAACATTATGTAAGTTTATTCATTAAAATAAAGTAGTGTAATTTATTTTTAAGTGTTTTGAGAGGTTTGTTTAGTTTTTGTTCATGTTTTTCCCCGTTCTTCACAGCGCTGCCAATGTTTAGTAACAGCATTGTCAAGGAAACAGCGCAAATATCTGAGTATAAAGTCAACACCTCCATAACACCTGTCATGCGTCAGGTGTCTGCTGCACTAGACACATGTTTTACTTCATGATTAAATAATATTGATTTGCATAATAATAATAATATTATTATTATTACTATTATTATTATTATTCTTATTACAATTATGTTATTATTATCATTATTATTATTATTATTACAATTATGTTTTATTATTATTATTATTATTATTATTATTATTATTATTATTATTATTATTATTATTATTATTATTATTATTATTATTACAATTATTTAAATATATTATTATTATTATTATTATTATTATTATTATTATTATTATTATTATTATTACAATTATTTTAATATTTTATTATTATTATTATTATTATTATTATTATTATTATTATTATTATTATTATTATTATTATTATTATTATTATTATTATTATTATTAACCCGTAAAGGGTTAAACACCACCAGGTAAAATGGAGATAATCATATTTGATCAATGGAAGGGCAAAAAGACGTCATCAAGGTACACTCGCTCCCTCTAACATGGAGGAGGAGCCCGTCATCAAGGTACACTCTCTCCCTCTAACATGAAGGAAGAGCCCGTCATCAAGGTACACTCGCTCCCTCTAACATGGAAGAGGAACCCGTCATCAAGGTACACTCTCTCCCTCTAACATGGAAGAGGAGCCCGTCATCAGGTACACTCCTCCTCTAACATGGAGAGAAACCCGTCATCAAGGTACACTCGTTCCCTCTAACATTGAGGTGGAGCCCGTCATCAAGGTACACTCGCTCCCTCTAACATGAAGAAAGAGCCCGTCATCAAGGTACACTCGCTCCCTCCACCATGAAGGTGGAGCCCGTCATCAAGGTACACTCGTTCCCTCTAACATGAAGTGGAGCACGTCATCAAGGTACTCTCCTCTAACATGAGGAAGAGCCATCATCAGTCACTGCTCCTCTAACATGGAAGAGGACCGTCATCAAGGTACATCTCCTCTAACATGGAGGAGGAGCCCGTCATCAAGGTACACCCCCGGGCTCCCTCTAACTGGAGGTGAGCCCGTATCAAGTACACTCCTCCTCTAAATGGAAGAGGAGCCCGTCATCAAGGTACACTCTCTCCTCTAACATGGAGAGGAGCCCGTCATCAAGGTACACTCGCTCCCTCTAACATGGAGGAGGAACCGTCATCAAGGTACACTCGCTCCTCTAACATGGAAGAGGAGCCCGTCATCAAGGTACACTCCTCCCTCTAACATGGAGGAGGACCATCATCAAGGTACCTCGTCCTCTAACATGGAAGGAGCCGTCATCAAGGTACACTCGCTCCCTCTAACATGGAAGAGAGCCCGTCATAAGGTACACTCGCTCCATCAACATGAAATGGGCCGTCATCAGGTACCTCGTCCCTCTAACATGAAGGGAGCCCGTCATCAAGGTACACTCGCTCCTCTAACATGAAGAGGAGCCACTCATCAAGGTACACTCCTCCCTCTAACATGGAAGGGAGCCCGTCATCAAGTACACTCCTCCCTTAACAGGGAAAGGATGGAGACCGTATCAAGGTCACTTCCCCTCTAACATGGAGGTGGGGCCCGTTATCAGAGGTACACTTCGTCCTCTAAATGAAGAGATAAAGTAACTCTTGTCCTAACAGAAGTAGAACGTCATCAAGTGTACACTTCGATCCCTCAACATGGTCCAGGATTTTGGAACCGTCATCAAGTACACTCGTCCCTCTAACATGGAAGTGGACCCGTACAAGGTACACTCCCCACAGGAGGAGGAACTGTCACAGGTAATTCCCTCTAACAGGGAAAGAGGAGCCCGCATCAGTACACTCAACATGAAGAGGAGCTCGTCATCAAGTTACACTCCTCCTCTAACATGGAAGAGGAGCCCGTCATCAAGGTACACTTGCTCCCTCTAACATGGAAGAGGAGCTCGTCATCAAGGTACACTCGCTCCCTCTAACATGGAAAACGAGGCCGTCATCAAGGTACACTGCTCCATCTAACATGGAAGAGGAGCCCGTCAATCAAGGTACACTCTCCCTCTAACATGAAGAAGGCCCGTCATCAAGGTACACTCGCTCCCTCTAACATGGAAGAGGAGCCGTCATCAAGGTACACTCCCTCTAACATGGAAGAGGAGCCCGTCATCAAGGTACACTCTCCCTCTAACATGGAAGAGGAGCCGTCATCAAGGTACACTCGCTCCCTCTAACATGGAAGGAGCCCGTCATCAAGGTACACTCGCTCCCTCTAACATGGAAGAGGAGCCCGTCATCAAGGTACACTCGCTCCCTCTAACATGGAAGAGGAGCCCGTCATCAGGATCAAGGTACACTCGCTCCCTCTAACATGGAAGAGGAGCCCGTCATCAAGGTACACTCTTCCTCTAACATGGAAGAGGAGCTCGTCATCAAGGTACACTCCTCCCTCTAACATGGAAGAGGAGCCTGTCATCAGGATCAAGGTACACTCGCTCCCTCTAACATGGAAGAGGCTCGTCATCAGATCAAGGTACACTCGCTCCTCTAACATGGAAGAGGGCCCTCATCAAGGTACCTCACTCTTCTAACATGGAAGAGGAGCCCGTCATCAAGGTACACTCGCTCCTCTAACATGGAAGAGGAGCCCGTCATCAAGGTACACTCGCTCCTCTAACATGGAAGGAGCCCATCATCAAGGTACATCCTCTCTCTAACATGGAAGAGAGCTGTCCGGATCAAGGTACACTCACTCCCTCTAACATGGAAGGAGCCGCATCAAAGGTACACTCCTCCCTCTAACAGGAAGGTAGCCCGTCATCAAGTACACTCACTCCCTCTAACATGGAGGAGCCCGTCATCGAAAGAGTCCTCTCCCTAACATGAAGAGGACCGTCATCAATCAAGGTACACTCGCTCCCTCTAACATGGAAGAGCCCTAAATCAAGGTACACTCCTCCCTAACATGGAAGAGGCTCGTCATCAAGGTACACTCCTCCCTCTAACATGGAAGGGCCTCTCAGGTCAAGGACTCATCCTTTACATGGAAGGGGCCCTTCAAGGATCAGTCCTCCCCTAACATGGAAGAGAACCTTCATCAGGATCAAGCCTGCTCCTAACATGGAAAGGAGCCGTCATCAGGATCAAGTACACTCCTCCTTCTACATGGAAGAGGCTCATCATCAAGTACCCCCTTTCCTCTAACATGGAAGAGGAGCCATCATCAAGTACACTCGCTCCTTAACATGGAAAAAGCCGTCATCAGGTATACTTCCCTCTAACATGGAAGGCCCGTCATCAGGATCAAGGTACACTCACTCAGTAGAATTCGTGGAAAGAG